>CAUYLG010071202.1:0-47586 GCA_963573385.1 Cacajao melanocephalus | reverse complement strand
CCAGGCACAGTGGCTCACTCCTGTAATCCTAGCACTTTAGGAGGGCAAGGTGGGAGGATTGCTTGAGCTCAGGAGTTCAAGACCAGCCTGGGCAGTATAATGAGAGCTCATCTCTACAAAACAAAATTTTAAAAATTAGCCTGGCATGGTGGTGCATTCATGTAGTCCAAGCTACTCAGGGAGCTGAAGCCAGAGGATCACTTGAGCCCAGGAAGTTGAGGCAGTGAGCTATGATCATACCACTGCACTCTGGCCTGGGTGCTAGACTGTGAGGAAGGAAGGAAGAAAGGAAGGGAGGGAGGGAGGAAAGGGGGGAAGGGGGAAGGGGGGAAGGGGGGAAGGGAGGAAAGAGAGAGGGAAGGAAAGAGGGAAGGAAGGAGGGAAAAAAGCAGGGAGGGAGGGAAAGAGAAAGTGTTTCAGTAAAGCAGGTGTGGTGGAAACATGGGATGAAAGAACTCCAGTAAGGCAGGAGAGGTTCAACACAGTCAGGGCTACCAAGAGGTCACATAAGATAAGGACAAGTATTAACTGGATTTGGCAATATAACCCCTTGTAAGCAGTTATAAGTGACTTTAGAATAATATCATTTGACTGTATAGGGACAGAAGCTTTTTTTTTTTTACAACAAGTTGAGTTGTAGATTAGAGGTAAAGAAATCAAAACAATGTGTTGAGCTACTTTTTTGAGAGGAAAAGTAGAGGGAGAATGCTGGGTCCATAGAGGAGTCTTACTTTTAGGGCACAAAGACAAAAGTATGTTTATAAAACGAGGAGAGGAAGCAGGAGGAGAGACGCTTCTGGAGAGGCGGGGGCTAGATAATGGTTCATGGTCCCCAAGGAGGAAGGAAGAAATGAGATCAATAGTCCTGAAGAGAATCCTCATAAGACTGGAGCGTGTGCATCAGTGATAATTATAATCCAGGCCTGGGAACTCCCAGGAAACAAGCCTAATCAAGGTGACTCGTTCTGGCTTGGAGAAGGAAGGGTCTACTGCAACAGTGAGACATGAAACTGAGTGAATATCAGTTGTCTTAAAATTGTAAACAAAAAAAAAAAAAGAATGCATTACTGGAAAAAAGGAGAACCAATTAATAAAAATGTGGCGAGATTTTATGTAAACTGAGAAATAGAAATATAAATTATTAGGGGGATCCTAAACCTACCATTTACACTTTAGTTTTATGTATGCTACCTTTTTTTTTTTTTTTTTGAGATGGAGTCTTACTGTGTTGCCCAGGCTGGAGTGCAATGGCATGATCTCTGCTCACTGCAACCTCCACCCTGGCCACCACGCCTGGATAATTTTTGTATTTTTAGTAGAGACTGGGTTTTACCATCTTAGCCAGGCTAGTGTTGAGCTCCTGACCTCACGATCCACCCACCTTGGCCTCCCAAAGTGCTGGGATTACAGGCATGAGCCACCGCGCCTGGCCTATGCTACCTATTTATATAGATCTTGAAGCTGATTTCTATGAGGCCAAGATCAATATGCTATTTTTCTTTTAGTTTTTTGCAGGTTTTATGATTTCCATCAAAGATGAAATTTCTTAGCTAAATCATTAAGGAGGATATTAACTTTAAGCTGTGCCTAAAGAAGAGAAAACCAGCACAATTTTCAGGGACATTATATTTATTTTAGAACACAGATATGTACTTCTTAACCAAGCCGTGTGCAGTATGAGGATGTAAAGCTCTGTAAAATAAATATAAAGAGATACAGAATCATAAAATAACATAATCTGAGGCATCACTTACTCATGTTAGTTTTAATTTACTTTAGAATTGTATACTGAGTTCCACAAGTGCATTTTAAAAAACGTATCTTATGTAACATATCAACACACTTTTCATAACACACCAATGCGGTGGATCAAGCTTAATAGTTCATTAGGACAAACATTTTTTAAAACTTCATGTATTTAACAAACATTATTGAACACCTACTATGCCAAACACCATTTGAAGATCTTGGGATATGTTAAATGCACACAGGTGACAAAATTCTCATATTTTTATGGAGCTACCTTCTAACAGACATCTGTGCCATCAAGTTTTATATTTTACTAAGAGAAAGTGTTACAAATTTACCTTATACATAGTGCTTGTGGGCCTAATATGCTTTTTTTTTTCTTTTTTTTTTTTAATCTTTGGCTCTTTGCATGACTGTAAGATTTGAGAAAGGAAGTATACTCTGGAGAAAGGTTACTAAATGATGGTCCCTGAGGAGGAAAAAGAGAAGAAATCAAGACCACATTTAAAACATTCATATGAGCTTCTATACAACCAAGGAAACAGTAACCAATTAAAAGAAAAATTGGAGCTTGAACTAAGCTCCCATTTTGAATGTAACCTGGTGTTGCCCCACCCTTTTTTGATGACCTCAGCCCAGATATGACTTATTCTCCACTTAGAAAGTAAGGTGAAAAACAGAAGTGTGAAGGAATGAGAGGAATGTATGACTCACAGCTGCTGTTGCCACCATGTGGCTCCTAAATACTGTCAGATTTGCTTATAACAAGAGCAGAGCTGGTCTCAGTTCATACACATCTCTTATTCACGATCTTATGGATATTATTTAAGGAAAACCAGTATCTGCTTAGTTAGCTAGACTCCCTTTTAAAAAATTGTACATACAAAATTTGCTCTTTTCCAGGCAAATTACTCAGTTGTGTCTGAATGCCAGCTGTCAAATTTATTAACATTCTTGGTATTCCATTTCAATTATGGCAGTATGTTTTCACATAGAAAAGCTGTGGAAAAATTATATAGAAAACCTTAAACATAATGTATATGGGGGATCTTTTTGGGGTGATGGAAATCTTCTAAAATTGGATTGTGTTGATGGTTGCGCAATTCTGTAAACTTACTAAATGTCATTCACTTGTACAGTTAAAATGGGTGATCTTTATGATATGCAAAGTGCAATTCAATATAAAAACCTTAGGTATGACAATAAAGGATTGATTCTTAACTGCATGCGGTCTGGGCTTGTAGAACTTAAAACCATAGACAAAATCAAGCCTACTCTAAATGTTTCTGTTTTGCAGGTTTTTAAAACATGTTTTTGGTAGAGAAAGTAATTATCATAATATTTCTTATAACCTTAGAATTTGTTTTAAACATACATTGTGTTTACAGTTCTGTGGGCAGTTCTAGGTAGTTTTGTGACAGTGTAGTCTTCTGGAAATTCCACTTGAATGCTCTGATTCATGGTGATCAGAACAAGTCCTTTAGAAAAAATTATACCTGGTCTGCAGTAAGGACCTAAGCCTTCAAGCTATGGAGTAGGTTACTTACTGCCAAGTCTTTTCCAGAAAACTCTCCACTATTGCTGATTCACCAAAACCCAGGCTCTCACTCTGGGGCCACTATAAAAAGAGGTTTGCATCACTCTAACTTGAGGTTGAGCTAAAGAGCAAGCAAGTGAGCTCAAGTGACTAGGAATTTCATTTAGGATTGTTAGAATGTTAAACACAGGAATATGTCCTAAATTAACCAGTAAGCTGAATATTCTCTTTTATTTTTCCTTACAAAGGGATTAGAACTTTTTTGGTCGACACTTTATGCCAATAAAATCTCATTTGAGATAGTTGATTAAATAGAATTCTTTTTTCAGTTTAAGTAAGGCTCAGATCCTTAGTGAAAGGTGGCATTTCCAAGCTTCAGCCATTTGAGAATCTTCCCAGGTTTAAGATAAAGATAACAGTTGTGGTAAAAACTGACTTAGAACTGAGCAGAGCTAGCGTGTGTTGTTTTAAACCAAGAAGGTGCTCACAGATGGCTTAGAGAGAGATTTAGCAAGTCTGTGCTAATCACACTCATACATGGGAATATCTCCACTGAAAACAGCCAGATTCCACTGTGCTTCTCATGTAACTTTCTTATGTCGTTAATAACAGCAATAAAGTAAATATATTTATTTAATAAAATGTTTAATGCCTTAAAATGGTTCATGTTTCTTATTATTAGTTACAACAGAATATTTGATAAAACCACAATGAGAGTTCGTGAGAGGTGGTTTCAATTCAAAGTTTATTGAAGACACAAAATATTTGCAAAGTTCATCTTTGGCCAAATAAACTATCGTGGGTTCTTGATGGCTTCACTTCTAGACATTTTAAAATTTCTGTGTTAACCCCAAATAGCTAATTATGTAAAATAAAATACAGTGTACAAAAAGTTACCATAAGACATAAAAAGAGATTTATTTGTTCCATTATAAACTATTTTTTACAATGTTTTACCACATCTGAGACTTTATGTTAAATGTTCATTAACTCTACAAATTTAATATCCTGTATTATTAAATACCATTGGCCAAAATATGACAGACATCAAGATTTATGTTAAAATTTTCTTTCAGGATAGAACATAAAATGTTTCAATGAGAAGTGATTCAGGAAAGAAAACTAAATTCAATTAACAAATATTTATTGATCAGTCATTATGAGCCAGGCACGAGATTAAGCTTTTAGCCTACAGCGTAGAGTAAGACCAACATGTTTTCCAGCTCTCACAGTGTTTACATTCCAGTTGGAAGACGGAAAATAGACAATACATTAAGGAGGTAATTGAAGATTTGCAAGACTTCTATAGACAGAATTAGAAGAGTTATTTAATAGAAAATAATTGGAGGAGGCTTCTTTTAAACAGGGTGTTCAGAGAAGGCCCCAGAAGAGATGACATTTAAACTGAGACTTGAAGGGAAAATGACAGAGGATCATTTTCTAAATTAGCTGTAAATTATTCCTGCTATAACAAAATCGTAGCAGAAAATATCTCCCAACCCTAGTTGGCTCATACTATTAGTAGTAGGCAGACAGCTGGTATGTGAGTTGTTCAGAGAAGTCCATGATGGATAATATATTTCTGTAATTGCTTCTGACTTTCATTAATTACTTAGATTAAATAATTACTTTATTTATAGAATGAAATTAATATTTTTAAAATTGTAAATGACCCCAGTTTAAAACAAATTTTAACTGGAAGTAGTAAGTTTAAATGGTAGGATACTATGATGTCAGCACTGACAAGTGCATGATAATTTAAGTAAGGAAACAAAAATGTATGAGATTGAATAGAACCAACTTTGTGTTATTACTGAATGAAATATATATGAGGACTTACAGAAAACTACAAACTAAGAATGAGTTACCAATGAAGATTTTAAAAAATGAAACTGCAAATCTTTAATGCTGTTAGGCATTTATTATATTAATTGACAAGAAAAACAGGCAAATATGATCTTCATAAAACTCTGAATTTTTATTATCCCATGATAGTCTTAGTTATTGCAATGAGACATTTCAGTTATCATGATTGTCAAAGACCTTACTGATTTATCCATCCCATAGCTACTCCCCACCCCACCCTTATTCTTACTAAAAGAACAACAATTTTTTGCAGATATCAAGAAGTGGAGTGCTTTTGGAAAAGCCTGGTTCTTCCTCAACCACAAAGATAGAATCATGATTGGTCTAAGCCAATCATGATAACCTGGTTCCCCTTTCCAGTGATTAGTTTGAGCAGTCATATTATCCAATTCTGACCAAGGATACTTGAAAAGGAGCCAGTGTTAGAGTGCAAAGTGCTTCTGAGAAATGTCTTTCTTACAGCCCAAGAGAAAGCATGGGAAGAAAGACTCCACTTGAGAAATACAACTACCCCATGTTGCATTTACTTTTGATGTCAGGATTTGGAGCTCATAAAAGGAGCCAGTTTACATGAGCCAAGATGCTGAAACTAGCAGATTGGAAGGATGTAAAGACCCTGGGAATATCTTGATGCTATCACACCAATGGAATAGCCATCTGTGGAAATATCCAACATCTGGACTTCTTGTTATATGAGAATATAAATTTGCTTATTTTAATTTTAGCCTTCTTAGGTAAGTTTTACTTAGATGCAGGCACATGGATCCTTATTTATTGACTAGTTCCTGGTCTCAGGTATTATTCAATAGATTAACTGAACATACTCTCTTGTAATCCAAATGTGGAGTAGATTAGGTGTTTCAGCATAGATAGGTCAAACTACCTTTCCCAGCAATTAGATGGGTTTTTCACAATTCTTTGTCCTTTGTGTACATAACTACAAGTTGTTATAAATCACTGGTTCTTAAAATCTTCACAGAGAAAATGTTATTTAGTAGTTATCTCCATTGAAAGACTGAGTTGAAATTTACCAAGCAACGTGTTATCTAAGATAGTGGTCATCAAACTTTTGGTCTTTGGAACACTTTAAATCCTTACAAGTTATTGAAGATAAATAGTTCAAAACAAAAAGCTAAAACAAGAATTAATAAGGACCCCACAGACCTCAGGTTTACGTGGATTATATCTATCAATATTTATTGTATTAAAATTAAAACAAAAATTTGTCTCCCTATATATGTTTCTTTAAAATAGCAACCATCTATAGTATATTAACATAAAATATGTATTTTTTAAATTGGTATATTTTTCCACAACTAATTTCTTTGTAAATCTCTATAAATTTTTGCCTAATACGAGATGAGTTGATTCTCATGTCTGCTCTATGTTGTTTGTTACAATATGTTATCTTGGTTGAAGTACATGGAGAAAACAGTGTCAAACAGGTAAGTATGGGGGAAAAAAAGGATTTTGTGGAGCTCTTAACTGCATTTTCTGGAGATTCCCCCAGAATTCTGCACACTTCTTAAACCACTGACCTAAGATAACATAGACTACAATGACAAGACTTTGAAAAGTCATGTTGATTTGTTTTTCATCCTCAGCTAGTTACAAGATAATACTGACGGATTAGGAGAGTTATATCTAATTCTCCAGCTTCTCAGGAAAATTTCACTTTCCGTAATCAAAGTGAATATAGCTGGTTCATTCTATTAACCAACCAAATCTTTCTTACCTCCAAAAATTTATTAAAGCAAATTCAGAAAACTGAAGTGAGAATATACAAGCTCAGAATTACTTGTGGGATGCAGTATCTGGTAGGTAGTGCTATCCAGTAATTCCGGGGTACTCATCCTGAGAGTAAATGGTAGGATTTCACTGTCTGCCCCTTGAAGTTAGGTATGGCAATGCGACTTTAGTCAATGAAACATGAGTGGAAGTGATGTGTTTCATTTCTGAATGGAAACCTTAAGAACCAACGGGCAATTTGTCATGTTCTCTTTCTCCTTGAAGGAAGAGATTCCATTGGCCTGAAAATGAAAGATATGGAACAGAGTTTCCTGCTCACCTGAAGTAAACTTTAGTTGTTTTAAACGGTGGATTTTGGAGTTATTACTGTGGTATAACTCAGCCTGAACTTTATGATTCACCTTACTTTATGATCTATTTATGAACAGTTCTACGGAAGCAAATGATATAATAAAAAATTATCTTTATAATTTCAACCAGCTAGAAGATCAGATTGTGATTGCATTGTTTTTGACCAGATTTACAGGGAAAGAAGGTATTGAGTGTGCAGTTTATAATGGGCAAAACAGTACCAAACAGAGAGGCATTTCTAATGTTGTTGTAGGCAACATGTTGAAATTGTTTTTATGAAAAGAAACTTTGTTCATTCTAAAAATGTTCATCAACTGAAACTATGTGAAGACTGCCAGGTTCTAGGAAAGTAGATTGGGAGTGAACCAACTCCCAAAAATGTTGTGGGAGTTAGGAGTCTAAGTGAGACCGTAGCCCACCTTTTTTTCTTGAAAAACCATATGTTTTGTGTACATAATAGAAACTCAAATTCATGGTGACTTACGCAAAATGAAAGTTAATTTTTTTCTCATATAAAATAGTCTACCAGGTAGACATTCCGGGTGGGTATAACAGCTCTTTTTTAATCAGGTTCTTGTGTCTCTCTGTTTCACAATCCCTAGGGTTATGGACCTTGCCTTTGTTGCCCAAGATAACTGTTAGAGATCCAAGCATCACATTTATAGTCCAGGTGATAATATAGTAGCAGAAAAAAAGAAGGGTAACAGGACCTGTGCCTGATGTCTTTTATGGAAGTGTCTTGAAAGTTGCCATATTACTTTTCTCTTTGTTCTCCTTGGTCAGAATTTAGCCATTTAGCCACATCTAACTGCAAGGGAAGCTGTCAAATAAAGCCTTCATTGTGAACAAACTTATCCCTACCTATAAATCAGGGCGGTCGTTACCAAGGAAGAATCAAAGAATGAATGTTGGAGTGGCAAACAGCAGATTCTGACACACTGTTAGATAAAGATATTACTTAAAACTACTTGAAAGAAGTTTTATTGGAAGAATAATTTTTTAAAAATTGGTTCCCTACCTTCATACTTACAGATTTAGTGGAATCTGGGAGTCTAGAACTATTTCCCTTTGTTCATAGCACTGAGCATAGTTTGAGCAAGTTTTCTCAAGCACTGAGCAAGATTTCTTTAAGCTTGGAAATATGAGATAACAGGATAAATTGCTCTACTGTGGTCACCTGAATCATCTAATGCCACATGGAGAAGATTATATTTGAGAGGCAATCTTTTGGCCATAGCATTTTTTAACTTTCAATATAGTATCATTTTAAACTTATGAAAAGATACAAAGACTCCTATATGCCCTTTACCCAGGCTCACCAATTATTAAACATTTTCCCCTGCTTGATTTGTTGTCCTATCTCCATATATACACACACATATTTTTCGCAACTATTTGAGAGTAAGTTGCAGACATCATGCGCCTTTATCCCTAAATATTTCAGTATGTTTATATCAAAATCAACAACAATCGCTTTCATAACCACAACACAATTGACAAAATCAGGAAATTCTACATTGATAATGATTATTATCTAATCCCCTTAGTCAATATTCAAATATCATCAATTGCTCCAATAATGTCTTTTATACCTTTTAAATTTTCCTAGCCCAGGATTCAATCCAGAATCATGTATTTAATTTAGTTTGCATGTTTCTTTAGTTTCCCTTTGTCTTTGATTGCCTTCCAGCCTTTCTTTATCTTATAAAACCTTAGCATTTTTAAGAGTACTGCCCAATTAGTTTGTAGAATATTCCACAATTTGAGTAAATCTGATGTTTCTTCATGATTAATTCAAGTTATGCAAATTTGGAAGGAATAACTCAGTTGTGACATTGTATCTTTTTCAATGCATACCAACAGGTGGCATATACTGTGGCTTTGTTATAATCAGTGTTAAGAGTGGAGCACTAGAAGTACACACTAGACCACACGGCATCTCAGTGGCTGGTCTATGAAAAACAGGGCTCTTTTGCTAGCCTAGGACTTATGGTCATGTTTTCCTCCAGTTCCCAGAGAAGATTATCAGGAGCAAGGCTGGTCTCACTTCTGTGAGACCCTGAAGTTGTATTTGTAAGTGATAGTTAAGAAAAGTTGTATAAAAATAGATACCTAGATATTAAAAATTCTGGAACTTATTATAACCATTGATTATTTATAATCTATCTAAAATTTTTGGAGTATAAGATACTTCCTAGTAATATATATTTAATATTCCCTTCGTTTCAACACAGTGCCTGACCCACACCTCAGCTGTGTCTATTCTTCTCAAATCTGGAAATTGTCAGGGTTGATCTTTCCAATCTTCAGCTGTGATGGGGAAAGGGCATTTACCTGGTGTGCGTGCTGGGGAAGGAGAGTCTAACTGCTGCAGATACAGATTTTGAGCTAATATTGTTTTCAGCATCTCCCCACCTTCTCATCTTCAACACTACCTGGTGCCTCCAATCCCTAAGCCTTCCCAGGGCTCCGCAGCATGAATCAGCTTGTTTCTGGCTGTTTCCTTCTCCCACTGCTGGTTTAGGTGTCAGCTTTCTTCAGACTGATGAGTCAGTAGCTAGCCCTCCATCTCCTCCTCTTCTCTTTGCCCTTGAGCATATATACCTTTTTTTGTTATTGTTCCTTTACCATCATCTGTGCAGGATTCATGAGAGACCTGAGACAAATGCATGTGTTCAATCCACATTTCCAGAATATCTCCTTAATCATACGATTGAAGTTAAGTTGGACTGAAGCAGAGCCAAAAAATCTGTAGGTCAGTATAAAATCAGAAAAGTGTACTCTTATTCTAATAGACTATTACTGATAAACTGCTGAGGCAGAAGCTAGAAGGATTTTTTTCTTAATCAATGTTACTTCTAGCAAGATGGTGTCAGAGCTGGTTTCTATAGACAATTCTACTGACAAATGTGCCATAATACATATATGTACACATAATATTGGACGTTGAATACAATGTTTTGTTGACACAAATTAGTAGCAAGTCACATGATGAGTTCAAACCTGATTGTTTTGGGAAGGTGGTAAAATTACTTCTCAACCCTTGCTCTGCTAGTAGCCCTATCTTCCATCTTATTTAATAATTGTTCTATCAGGGTCTGGCTTAAGGAAAAGAGAATTTATTAGAATAATATCAGGGGCTCCTAGACTCAGTGGGAGGCTAGAATTCAAGCTATGGAATGACAAGAACAAAGAAACTCAAAAGGGCCAGTGTGGAAACAGGGAACAAAGACTGTCACCCAAAAGGGATAGCCTGGTCAGAATGCTGCTATTGAGGCCACCACTATATAAGATTGACCATCAAGTTGCTCCCATCCATTGCTGTATACTCTTGAGAGACACTCAAGGTTAGAGGATGTCCTCTTCCTGCCCTAGGCTACTACAGGGGGATGTTATTAAGTAGTGCACTACTGTGGGAAACTGCACTTGATCCTGCCAGGACCTTCTGATGCATGTGTAGCCTGCCTCTCAGACTTACTCACTTGCCAGTAATGTGAGCTTAGGTCAGGCTGTGGACAGGTCTCTACCCTTGGGTTTCAGCTTCTGAGAAATGAGACAGCAGAGTCAAGAATTCCTGGCCCTCCCCCAAATCCCTATAAAGAGATCAGGGTGCTTTTGGGAAGGAGGATATGTATTTGACACATGCTTCGCATCCTGCCAGCCTCAGCACTATTTGCAGCCTTGGCTTTGGCAAACAGTACTGTGTAAGATTCAGATGGCTTCACACTGACAGCACCTTGCCTCCAGCATCCTCTGAGTGTCTTTTGCTGTCTGCCTGGGAGCAGCTGTTTTAACATCATAGAAGACAGCTCAGCATGCTCCATGCAGAGTTCTGAAGTCAGGCGAGTTAGTGCCTTCTGTGGTCACCCTCAGCCACTGGGTGACGAATAAATATTTCTCCCTGTTGAGTTGTCTATCCTTCAGTAGACAATTCTGAAGCAGTCTGTGCATGCTTCAGCAGATTTTGGTGGAATCAAGCCCCAGCTGCCCACTGTGGGGAATAACTTGGTATAAGATCCTTGTGGTAGTTTTTTCTCTTTCCCTCTTTTATAATTCTGGTCCCTTCCACATGCTTCCTGTGATCAGACAAGCCTTCTGCACACACATTTTAGGCTCTGCTTTTGGAGAAAACCCAGGCTAAGACAGACTAAATGCTTAGGAGATCAAATAAAGTCTGATCAGGGATCATGTCCATGAAATCAGTGAACAGCATTTATGTGGGTCTGGATCTGATCAGTACTATTACAGGACCAGGAGCTGCCTCCATGATGTGAGGAGTCTGGGACTTCCTAGCCCAAGTGTTTCAGCATTAACATTAATTCACATAGCTCTTTCAGCAGCTGAGTAAACCCCATATCATTATCCTTATTTCCAGAGGTGGAAACTGAGGCCCAAGTACATTAAATAATTTGTCTCAGGTTATATAGCTAGTATGTACCCCCAAATGAATTCCAGGTTCATCTAATTCTAAATTTTCTGTGTTTAAACTCCTTGTCACTAAAAGGATAATCTGCAAACCAGAAGCATCAAACTTATCTGGGAGTTTGTTAAACTAGAATTTCAGATCTGCTCAGATTTGCTTATTATTATTTTTTTTTGAGATGAGTCATTTGCATTTTAACAGGATTCCCCTAGAAGATTCACAGACAAGTTAAAGTTTGAGAAAAATTGCTCTATGAGACTTCATGGGCTGAAAGTTACAGGCTTTGAGCCTTGACTACCACCACATAGCCTGGCAGGTGGCTTTTATAATCTTAAAAAAGCTCTGGTAGGCACCTCCAAGCATCAGCCTGCTTATCAGAGTCAGCATTTACTGAAGGCTTTTTATGTATGGGACTCTGATCTAAGGCATAGAAGACATGGCATATTCTTCAGAACCCTTGAATAAGATTTTATTATTATCTCCACAGATAAGAAAATTGGAACAAATAGGCTGAACAACTTAACTCCACATCCCACAGCTGGTCAATGACAATGCTGGAATTTGAGCTCAGGCAATCAAGTCAACTCCTATGGTCTCAACTATGAGGCAGCACAGCAATAGGCCTGTCTGTCACTGCCTCTGAACAGGGTCACCATTTTCTAGGTGATCTCCCCAGTAGCGTGACTTCTAAACACCCCAGTGATCACATCGAATAGGTAGGGGTTGAAATGGACTAATCAGAACATGGCAGGTGTGAACATTCTTGTCTCAATTGTTAACCAAAGCTGTCTGGGGCTTCAAAGATCACACTGGAAAATCCAGGGGCTCAGGGCCCTTATGAATGTCTCTTGTGCCCCCAATGCTGATGGCAATTGAAGGTACCTATCCACAGACACATGAGTGGTGTGTGGGAATGCTTTTTCTGTGACGAATATAATAGACTCCAGATTCCACTCTCCAAAGCATGTCTACTTCATGATATTAGATTTAATTATTTGAAGTTAATTTTTAGTAGATAGAAGTTTAACTTTTAAAATAAAGTGAATTTTATTAATGAGGGTCTAACATATTTAAATTTTTAATAACCATATTTTCCTCGTAAAATGAAACAGGAGAGTATTATTTTTAAGAAATTCCTCACCTTGATGGCATTCTTGTCATAAATAACATTTCTGGGCTGTCATTACTGTTAGCCTTGTCAGTAGAACCAAGGTCTTTTGGATCCACAGGAGGGTATGGATAGCGAAGGCCCAATGAAACTCCACCATAGGTTCAAATTCATGTCCTCTCCGAGGGTTGAATCTTTGATCTGGAGACACTGCATTTCTACTTTTAGACTTGTTTTTTCTGGTTTAAGAAGCTTTCCATAGGCTAGATACTTACCGACAACCTTGGGCTCTGTGGTGGCCATGCTTCACTAGCGGATATTTGCTCTGGCAACTGTTAGTACCTGACTCTGAGGTGAGACATAGCTTTAGGGATGCATTGGAAGTCAGTGTTTGGAAAGACCAACAAACTAGGCTTCAGCAGCACCTCCTCCATGACTCCTTTCCTAGTCTCCTCATCCTGCAAGTAGAAATATTATAACTCACTTCCTTTCTTGTGCCTCTCCCATTCCATACACACTCTTGACCTAGTACCAATCATGTGATATTATAATTGTTTGTTCACATCTATCTCTTTATAACAGGCAACAAGCTGCCTGAAAGGAAAGATGGTGTTTTTTCATTGTTCTGTCCCTCCTGCCCAACAAGATGTCTGAAACTAAAATTATGTAGCTACTTAATTATTGTGTGATTGATGAATGAATGGATGAACAAATGATTTTGTAGGATCTCCCCTCCACACACCCCCAGGATTTCCAGGAGTAAGAATTTGTGAATGATGGATCTGCATGACAGGGCATCCATCCATCATGCTTACCTGAGGCAGGCCGGGCAGGTAGTTGAAGCAGTTCTACTGGAAGTCCAGTCTGAGAATACTCAGAGGCAGAAGGTAAAATGAGACTGAACCTGGCAGCTTCTCTTTCCTCTGACCTCTAGAGGCTTTTTGGCCTTGAAACTACTTCCTAGAGGCAAAAACCAAGAGCCTCCTTTTTGTGCAGGCTGATTGAGCTTTTCACACTAGAAATAGGGCCAGATGGGCCAGTGTGGCCAGTTGCAACCTGCTCAGTAGCTAAGGCATTAAGCCACAAGTTCAGCAGCAACGTGCAGCAGGATGGTGACTCAGTCCTCTCCTCCCCACTAGCTCTGTGACTAGCTGTGCTCATGGTCTCTGATTTCAGAATGACAATGGGTGGGAGAAGGCTGAGAGACATCTTCTCCAGCTTTTCCAGGAATCCTGTTCTGTCATTTCTGAGTATGGAGAATGGAGCTCACCAGAGCTTGTAATTTTGCCCTTGACTCTGCTTACTAGTTTGTAAGAACTGTGTTCTCCACCTGCAAAAGAGAAACCTCCTCCCTCAGGAAAAGACTAAGGGTAAAGTTAGATCCATGCTTTATATTCAGTTAGAGAGAAGATACATAGAAATAGGCCAGTGCCTTATTCACAGTGAGCATAAAAATGCACATGTGATGATGTACACAAAAAAATAAGACATGAAATAAACTATACAACATCCAAATTTCAGAATGCTACTATAGACTTTTTAAATGAGTGAGAAATTTTGATTACTGACAAGTAAATAAGTCTGTAATATGCTTTTAAGCAAAAAAGCAAGTGATCTAATTTATGTTTAAAGACTATGCTATAGATGTGCATGTATGTCTGTGTATTTTGTAAAAGTAAATGTAATTGCACAAAAATATGCATACAATGCAGTTGGGGTAGAAGGTGAAGGGTAATTTTAATATTTGTATTGTACATAATTATAATTCATTTGAGTTTTATAATAAGCATTTATTTTTAGTTTAAAAATCAAAAATGAAGAATCAAATTAACAACAAAAAATAGGCAAAAGGAAATAAGCAATTTTTGAAAGAAACATACAAATGGACACTACTCCAATTATCGTCATTATTATTATTTTTAGAAACAGAGTCTCACTGTCACCCAGACTAGAGCTGGAGTGCAATGGCAGAATCATAGCTCACGGCAGCCTCAAAACCCCAGGCTCAAGTGATCCTCCCACCTCAGCCTCCCAAGTAGCAGGAGTATAGGTGCATGACACCATGCCTGGCTAATTCTTCTTCTTTTTTTTTTTTTTATTTATGTTTTGTAGAGGTAGAGGTCTCACTATGCTGCCCAGGCTGGTCTTAAACTTCTGGCCTCAAGTGATCCTCCCACCTTGGCCTCCTCAAGTGCTGGGATTACAGGTGTGAGCCACCATGCCTGGATAGAGGTGCTATTTTTGGCATATCAAACTGGAAAGTATTTTTACAATGTTAATAATTAAGTTTGGATGAAAATTATTCATCCAGAATAATTGCTTTGGTAGATAGGCACATTCTTTTCCACCAGTGGTGGGAGTTATTACAATTTTACATTGGTATATTTATTCAAAACAGTAAGGGAAAAACATATTATGAACTTTTAAAAGGTTTATATGTTACCCGTCAATTCCAATTCCAGAATCTATCCAAAGAAAATAATCAGAGATAGGATTCAAAATTTATGTATCAAAATACTTATCACTGCATCACTTACAAGAACAAAAAATTTAAAACAACCTACCATGCTCAATACTGTTGAATTTGTTAAAGAATAATGTTATGTAGTCATTTAAAATCTTATGTTCAAAAGTGTTTAGTTACATGTTAATATCTCATTTTATAAAGTTCAGTGAAACTGGAGACAAAAATTATTTAACCTTTCAAGTAAATATCTAGACTTTACACATATGCATTCATGCAAACATAGACAAGAAACTAGAAAAAATTCACCAAAACATTAAAATTTGTCATGGTTGGGGTTGCAATTTCTGCAATTTTTTTCTATATTTTTAATTTTTTCAACAATGTTTATATTTTCTATCTATAACCAGAAAAATACAATAAATTCAGACTAAAATGATATCAAAAGTAAAAGAAAAAACATAGCCGCTTTTGACTAGCATCAGAGATAAACACTTGGTCATGTTTATATTATACACTACTCTTAGTGAAATACATTTTAGGGGTGAGAAGATTTTTAAAAGTCAGTAATGTTTACTTCTTCTAATTTTCCATAGACTCTCTTATTTTTTTGAATTTGGAATTGCATAGGTCAAACATACATGTAAACTGCTTTGAAGTTCCTACATCTTTATAACCTTCAGGGAGGTCAAGTCAATTCAGATGGATTATACCCTCCACGCCGCAGCCAGTCACACATGTAAAGATCTTGCTGGGAATGATCTGTGCGTTCACTTTGGTCCCAACTCTGATTAAGCCCTACACTAAGACAGGGTTTGAGTCATATGTATTTTGGATTGAGAAGACAAAAGAGCTCACTTTATCTCATCACACTCTCCAGGAAACAAATGCTGCAGATTTAGGCCCGGCACCAGCAAATGCTTCCCAGTTGTTTCCAGTAATGTCTCTTTTTAACATAAATGTTACTTTTGCTGAGAGGTTTTTGTTTTGTTTGTTTGTTTAATATGAGGAGAGAAGATTCTTGAAGAAAATGTTTTTTTTTTAAATCGCTTGCTTTAAAAAGTATTTATTAAAAACGTAATGTTGTATACTTAACACAAGTGATGTTACACAGTCACCCTTCTTGATAGGAAAATTCCTGCCAATTTCCTCACCTTTCCTTTGGGAGGCAGAGATAACAGGAGAAAAGGGATGTGAGTGAATCTTGCTCTTTTCTGTCCCATTGCTCTATTCATATCAAAACACATTGAAGAAAACAGAAATCACAACCAAAGTCGTTTGGAGACCAAGCAGTCTAGTCCAGATTTGGTAAACATTTTACTTGGCACTTCTTTTAAAGTAAACAGAAAGCTCTAGTGTTGGTGGAGATTTGCCTCTGCGTGATAATGAGAACACCCCACATGGCTCAGGGTGTGTGACAGACGAGTGTTACACAGGTACCTGGGAAAATACAGTGCTCCCACAGAGCACAGGCAGTGAGCTTTGTCCCGTTAATGTGATTCACGAATGCACTTTAAAGTTACCCAACATATAAACCTTTGGTTTCTCTAACTAGTCCTAAAGTATATTTGATTGTCTTTGCTTCTAGTTTACAATGTCCTGCCATACATCACTTTAATACTACCTCATAGAGAGTGAAAGATTATTTGGTGTTTGGAGTAAAATAGGCTGAAACTTAAAATCATACATTTGGCTGAATCTCCATGTGACATTAGGCATTTTTTACCATGGAGTGCTCTACCCAGAAGATACTTTATTGATGGCACGTTGTGGGAACTTTCTTTACTATTTGTGCATTATTCATTTTAATTTCCAAGTTATATAATCAATGGCAGAATAATCCCAAAACGTGTAAAGCCTTAGCAGTTGCTAATAATGTGTGGTATGCCAACAGCACGCCTTTGTATTTAGCATCCATATGGGTGGTATGTGTGAAACACGTCAGTGCAGAATCCCTTCTCATGGCTGTCAGGTCAGTCTGTGCATTAGGAAAGTACTGGACCCAGGACATATGTTCTTTATTCACCTGCCCCATATCAAAGCGCTTTGAATATCTTAAGTGATCAGAAACTCTTTGAAACACTGGATTCTGTTCCTAGTGGGTTATGTAAGTCTAACTTCATCTTTTATATTCTGACCATAGTGTCCTAGTTAATGAAATAAAGTGGAATTTTATGTAAGAGATTAGATCTTAGTGTAATTATGATAGGTGGTGTCAGTTGCTGCTGCTGTTAAATAAAAATAAGTTTTCAATGGCCTATAGAGGCTCCCAAAACCCCTTTTGTGAAAGCTGAATGCCTCAGGCCAACACATTGAGCAACTGGTGCAGAGACCCAGCTGTGTGTGGCCTCTCCTCTGGATTCCTTGCTTCCCAGGTCAGTTGCCTCCCACACGCCGTTATTGAAATGACACTGTCCTTGGAGGTCTTTCTTAACCTGAGAGTACCAGATACTCTTCATAATGCAAGCCCATCACTTTTTAGGCTTATTTTCCCCATTTCCAGAGTGTGAAATATATGAGTTTGAACTGGATTCTGCCATGACTTTCGACAATTTATTTCACCTAACCTAGAAAGCCTTGGTTTACTTATCTCTAAAACACCTGTCAAGTCTATGGTAAGAATTAAATGAGGCAAGGTATTTAAAATTATATTACAAAGATATACAATTAGCCACCAAATGTATGAAAAGATGTTCAACATCATTAGTCATTAGCCATTAAGGAAATGCAAATCAGAACCAAAATGAGGTATCACTTTGTACCACCTAGAATAGCTAGGATTTTTTTGGAAAATAAAAAATAAGTTTGGTAAGGGTGTAGAGAAATTAGAAACCTCATACATTGCTGGTGGTAATGTAAAATGGAAACTGAAAAATAGCTTGGTGTTTCCTCAATCAGTTAAATACTGAATTAAATTACATATGACCTACTAATTCCACTCCTGAGTATATACCACAAATGACTGAAAACAGCTGCCCAAACAAAAATTTGTGCCTGAGTGTTCACAAGAGTACTATTCACAATAGCCAAAAGATAGAAGCAACCCAAGTGTCTACCAATTGACAGATAATAAACAAAATTTGTGTATCTATAAAGTGGAATATTATTCAACCATAAAAAGGCGTGAAGTACTGATACATGCTACAACATGGATGAACCTTGAAAATACTATGCTAAGTAAAAGAAGTAAGACCCAGAAAGTCACATATTGTATGATTCAGTTTATATGAAATATTCAGAATAACCAAATCCATTGAGACGGAAAGCAGATTAGTAGTTGCCAGGGGATAGAGGAAAAAGGGAAGTATAATGGACATGGGGTTTTCTGTTGGATGGATGAAAATGTTCTCTAACTAGATAGTGGTGATGGTTATACAACACTGTGAATATACCAAACAACATGGTAAATTTTATGTTAATGTGATTTTACCACAATAAAATATGCTTTTACAGAGTGAGCATTCACCACACATCAGTTATTATTACTGAAATTTTTTTGGCATTTTTATATGCTCTCAGAACAATATTATCATGCATTAGGTTTTATTCCATCATTGACTAATGGACACATTTCTTATCCCTCTAACTAAACTCTCTGCTCCTTCAGTTCTCAACAGGACATCATTACTCCCTTCCAAGCTATCCCTGTACGTAGACAGAACTGCCTGTGTGAATTAATTTGTGAAGTGCAGAACACCTTATCTTCCCCAGAGTCTTTGTCCCATAGGCCCATTTTGAGCTCTGCAATTCCAGCACGAGAAGAATTCCATTGTGTAAGGCCTGGTGTCAACTACAGTGCTCCTCTTGAAATGCAAGCTTATTACCTGGAAGGGTTAATAACATGTACATACTGACCAGAAAATTTTACACCTTAGCATTAATCAAGCCAGTCACCAAAAAACCACCTGAGGAAATGGAAGCTTGCCCAGGAGACTTTTGGTGGGGATGACTGAGGTGACAGTTTGTTTGTT
Organism: Cacajao melanocephalus; assembly: GCA_963573385.1. Taxonomy (NCBI): domain Eukaryota; kingdom Metazoa; phylum Chordata; class Mammalia; order Primates; family Pitheciidae; genus Cacajao; species Cacajao melanocephalus. Next base: position 28,368 of record CAUYLG010071202.1, on the reverse strand, counting down.
CAGGTAAACTCCAGTCAGTGATTCTGAACCACCAGGGCAGTGGGGAAAACAATACTATAAACCAGGGGTCTCCAACCCCCGAGCAGCGGAAAGCTACTGGTCCTTGTGAGTTGCAGGCTAGTGCGCATTACTGCCTGAGCTCTGCCTCCTGTCAGATCAGCAGGAATCAGATTCTCAGAGGAGGGAAAACTCTATTGTGAATTGCTGCCTGTAAGGAATCTAGGTTCCGTATTCCTTATAAGACTATAATGATAAATGTAATGCACTTGAATCATTCCCAAACCATGGGGACCGCTGCTCTAGAGGAGGGCAGCTGAAAGAGTGAGAAGCTTTTAGAGGCACACTTCACCTATTTGAGAATCTTACCAAGATCTTGTGTTCTGCCTAAAGCAGTTATGTCTACCTCAATGTAGTGGGCACGCAATATGACAATCTGTATACTTCCTTTGAATGAAGAAATGAATGGATGATTGATGTCTGCAATAGGCTTTAAAATGTTCCCCTCTTGTACCACTCTTTCCTATCACCACTATAACTAAAATAATATTAGCATTAGTTGACATTTGTAGAGTTTACCATGAGCTAAGCACTTTCCCCATTATTCACAGTTTTGCTTTCTATGATTTCAGTGGTTTTCAGGGTCAACCGCAGTCTGATGATATTAAATGGGAAATTCCAGAAATAAACAGTTGATAAGTTTTAAATTGCATGCAATTCTGAGTAGCAAATGAAACCTCACACCACTCTGCTTTATCTTTTCTCTACCACAAGAAAAAGGGTGAGAACAGTACAATAAGATATTTTGAGGCTGGGTGCAGTGACCCATGCATGTAATCCCAGCACTTTGGGAGGCTGAGGTGGGTGGATCACCTGAGCCAACATGCTGAAACCATGTTTCTACTACTAATAATAAAAAAAATTAGCCAGGCATGGTGGTGGGCACCTGTAGTCCCAGCTACTCAGGAGGCTGAGGCAGGAGAGTTTCTTGAACCTGGGAGGCAGAGGTTGTGGTGAGCAGAGATCGTTTGCACTCCAGCTTGGGCAACAAGAGGGAAACTTTATCTCAAAAAAAAAGAAGATATTTTGAGAGCAAGAGACCACATCTACGTAACTTTTATTATACTATTTTGTTATAATTGTTCTGTTTCATTATGAGTTTTTGTTAGTAACCCCTTACTGTGCCTAATTTATAAATTAAACTTTATCATAGGTATATATGTATAGGAAACAACAGAGTGTATATAGAGTTCCATACTATCCATGGTTTCAGGCATCCATGGGGGTCTTGGAACATATTCTTCATGGCTAAGGCTCTACCATATATGATTTTACTTTTATTTTTTGAGACAGAGTCTCATTTCATCGCCTAGACTGAAGTGCAGTAGTGCGATCACTGCTTACTCTAGCCTCAACCTGCCCCAGCTCAAGCGATCCTCCCATCTCAGCCTCCTGAGTAGCTGGGAAGCATGTGCCACCACACCTGGTTAATTTTTAATTTTTTTTTGTAGAGACGGGTTCTCCCTATGTTGCCCAGGCTGGTCTAGAACTCCTGAAATCAAAGAATCCCCCTGTGTTGGTCCCCCAAAGTGCTGGGATTAAAGGTGTGAGCCACGACACCCAGCCTATATATGATTATTCCATTCAGTCTGCCCACAAGCTTATGAAATAATTACTGTTATTATGCTAATTTACACAAAAGGAAACTAAGACTTAGAAAAGCTAAGCAACTTACCCAAGCTGTCAAGCCCAGCCAATTTGCCAAGCCTAGTGGAGCAGAATTTCAACACATTCAGAGCCGCCACTGCAGCCACTATGCTGACTGCCCTAATGCCCTCAGTGGTAAACATCAGCATAGGTTAAATGGATCTAAAAAAATGAATGAGAGCCAATAGTAGCAAATAATAAAGTGAACACTGTGGAAGGTTAGGCCCCTTTTGATCATCCTCCTCTCTGCACCTGCACTATCCCACACTCCCCACCCAGCTTGGCAGCCAAAATTGTTAATTTAAGGTAATTGTAGCCCCTATGAAGAGAGCATATTACATGCCCACTTCAATTTTGGTTTTCATTTTTAATTCATGGAAAACAAAACCAAACTAAAAGGTATATTGAAATAGTTGATAAAAAGTAAAACTTACGGTTGTACAACTCTCATTGGTTGTTGAGTGATATTCACTGAGTGCTATGCTTGGCTTGTGTGAAGTACCTATATCCTACTCCATTTCATTTATTTTATTTCAACATACATATGAGATGGCTCTTCATGAGTTACAGTAGGTCTGGTATGCAATCTGTATTTCCTCAGTGTCTTCTTAGGACAGTCTTATAAACAACAACTTCAGACAATCCAAAAACTCTGGGTTAAATATTTTCTATTTTTGGCATTAATTCCAGTATAAATTGGACCAGTCATCCTTTTATCTATGCAGATTTATCACATGTATGTACTTTCAAAGCAGTTGAAAGAAAAGTAAAAAGTTGGATGCAAAACATCTGGGTGCAATATCATATAACCAAATAATGTGGATATTTTTGGAATTTTTTATTTTCCATTCCAATGTTTGGGGTGTGTGTACAAATTAATCTGCATATACATAATTTGGGAATACATACATAGACTGAGACTATTTGACATATATTTTTCTATATATTTCTCCCCAATGGCTCAAAAACTTTATGTAGCTTTCATTTGGAGTTGTCATTATTTCTATGAACGGTAGAATTTTTCTTTCAGTGCTGAGGAATTGCTAGGCTATAGCTTTTCACTCAGTTAATTGTAAAACTTGTATATCTTCCATGCTTGATGCTCTCTGGATACAAAAAAACAGGGATATATCAGAGTTTAAACCCAAGAGTGTTGTGACCAGGAGCAATTAATTGTCTCTTTCTCATTTGAGCACAGTGGTGGAGTGATAGGGTGCCCTTCACAAATCTGACCATGCACATGTGGTAATGTGTTACTCCAAACACCCAACAATCCTCTGCTGCCACACACACCCCTCACTACACACACAAACCCACATGCTGGCAAATGGCAAAATCAATGCAACCAGATGGATGAGTGACTTGAGGACAGCTCAGACCATATGATGCAATCAGATATTTTACTTGATGGAGGTATTAATTACTTTGTGTTCAGATAACTACTACAATGTATGGATAGAAGAACTATTATTTGGGGTTGACTCCAATTTTAAAGAAGCATGAGCTGTCAGGAAGCTGCTCTGGGTGGTAGCTTTAGAATCTACACCCTCAGCAAGGCTTCCTGAAAATTGTAATTGAAGGATTCTCAGGTTAGCTGAGTACATAATGTTTACATCTGGCAGATAGTAATAAAAACAAGCTCAGTCTCAAAGATTGTATTTTGGCTTCTTAATTCTATAGGAATCCATACAAAGTGTGTTAAATTTATGCGTCTGTTAGCTCAGTGTGCTGCTCAACTTTTTTTCTTTTCTTTTTTTTGAGACAAGAGTCTCACTCTCTCACCCAGGCTGGAGTCCAGGGGAGTGATCTTGGCTCACTGCAACCTCTGCTTCCCGGACTCAAGCAATCCCCCACCTCAGTCCCCCTGAGTAACTGGGACCACAGGAACAAGCCACCATGCCTGGATTATTTTTTGTATTTTTTTGTAGAGACGTGGTCTTGCCATGTTACCCAGGCTGATCTCAAACTCCTGAGCTCAAAACGATCCACCCACCTTGGCCTCCCAAAGTGTTGGGATGACAGATGTGAGCTACCACTCCTGGCCTCGACTTTTCTTATTTACAAAAATAAGTAGCTGTTTGTGACTCTAAAATGGACCTAAAATAAAGACATAATTTGAGGGCATGGGAAATGTCCCAAATAGCAGTTAAAGATTCAACCATCAAATACATAATTACTGAGTGGCTGCTATGTTTTTAAGACTAATGGGCACTCTGGGAGATAAAGATGTTATTTCTTCCTTGAAGAAAACTACACTCAAGAGTAAAAATGCAAGAGTGGGGCAGATGCTCTCTAAGCCTATTCAAGAGCCATGTCTTCCTTTCCCAGCAAGATTCCAATTTTGTTTGGATAGCAGTATATTCTGCCTCAAGTGATGAATTTGTCTGAGCCAATCATGGAATCCCGCTTCCCCTTTCCCAGACATTCCCTTTTCTGGCCTCTCTAGCTAGGGATGACGCACTTGCGATTGATACATCCCTACACCTTGAGATAATTATATGAAGAGATAATGCCTGGAGCTATAGCAGATATCTTGTGATAGTAAATAAAAAGTACCTTACCTGTTTTTTCACTTAGGTAAATGAAAATCCAACAGGCTGAGAATGGTGAAACCAAAGGAAAGAAAGACATTTTTGAACTGTTAACAAAACCTTGGAAGAACACAGTAAATACCCATAGGATTTAATTTTCTATAAATGTGGTGTTCTATGATATGTGATAACTGAAGGATTTCTAAACTGATATAATATATATTCATAAACTAATTACCAATAATGCACTAAACAGTTTTAAAATGTAATTCTGAATATCAGAGAAAGAATGGCAAAGGCTGAAGTATTTTTCAAACACTTGTGTCGAGCTAGGCATTACAATTGATATTATTGGATATACATATTGCAAAGGCACTAACCCTATGAGGCTATTTAAACTGAAATTAACTGAAATTAAGTAAAATTTAACATTCAGCTTATCCATTGTACTAGCTACATTCCAAGCGTCACATGTAGCTAGTGACCACTGTAGTGAATGGAATAGATTATAGAAAATTTTCATAATCACAGATAGTTCTATTAGAAAACATTAGTCTGTAGATTCAGGAAACTATATTTTTATAGGATAAGAACATGCTACATTTTCTATCTACAGATCGCAATGTCTCTATGTAATGCCAGTGTCTCAATGGCTCTATGTAATGGCTCTATGTAATGCCAGAATTTAAATTTCCACCTAATTGAATTATTAGAAGTAGTTAGGGTAATTTGCCACTATTTAAAGATGTCTCTGGCAATTATGAATGTCTATCAAGTTGCTATTACCTTTTCATAGTATTTTATTCATATTTAAGGGTCAGGTTTCCTATGTATTCCTTGAATATCAAGCCCCAGTTTATGATATGACATAAAAGGAGAATATGAGTGTTCACTAGGAAATCAAAATTTGGTGTTCATACTTTTGTCTGACTTGAATGTCTAAGCACATAGAGAGGTAGCATGCCTGCATATAAACAGAATACATTCTCTGTCTTAAGTACATGCCTAAGAGTCAGTGTCTACTAGACCATAGACAAAGAGACATGTGATGCAGATCAAATTAACAAGAGCATTAAATAAATAATTGAAACATCTTCAACTAAATAACCAAGCAAAGTAAATCAATAAACCCTAAATTGGCAAGATATTCTTGGTAATCCTAAGTCCAATCAATGTTTGCTGATTACCAGTATCTTTGATGCAATTAAAACACTGTAGTATGCATATGTTGTACCCTATTTTTTAATAGGAATGCATGTTTTTCTAGCAAAGGATGATTTAATGTAATGCTTGGATTATGCAAAACTGCAATATGCAGCTCTGATATCTGCTGTATGTTGCTCTCCTATTGTATCAATCTATATGTTTACATACTTTCTGTCTTTATGATGTTTCTTTCCAAACATGTAATAGAAAAATACATAAGAAGTCTGGTTATAAATATTCATGTTTCATTTTCTGAGTTCTATGACTATACCTTTCCCCTTCATATACAGTCAAATACATGCATACATTCACACATGTACATATATACTAGAGTTATAGCTGGGAGGAAAACCTCCAAACAAATGCACTTACAATGCCACAGCATCCTTTCACACTTCCCCATGTACAGACCAGAGAAAAATATCAGCATTTCTGTTCTCTTCAGAATTTGATGAGTGTCATTGAATGGTGACTGTGGGAAGACATTTTCCATCCTCCTTCTCTTGTCTCCCTATCTCTCAGGATGCTCAGAAAAAGAATGTTATGCTTATTTTTCAGTTTAAAAATCATCCAGTATTTCCTGTGAGTCATCAGCTGGAGGAGTAATGTGATTCTATCTTCTGGCTGAGTAAACACAGAGATCTGATTTCAGGCTAGGAACAAATTTCAAAGTGCAAACATAAATCACATAGTTAATCGTTTTTTTTTTCCCTCTTTTGAGAAATCCTGCCAGGCATCCAACAAGAGGGTGAAAATCACACTTCTTCCTTAGGCATGTGATTTCCTGATTTTCATCACCTTTTTCATTGTTGTCATTGTTAAAAGCATGACCTTTGTTTCTTGATTTTTTTTTCAACTTTGGGAGTCTTTATAATTAATTTTTCAAAATTAATATTAATTAGTTGTGTTTGGATAATGAGTGAGGATATTTCAGAACAAAATATCAAAGTATAGTCTGAGAAAAAGTTTCATATAAAAAAAACAGGCAAACTGTAAGATACACAAATAAATCCACTTTTCTAACTAGGTGAGTGTGTGGCTGAGAGACGAATAAAAATAGGATACAAGGGCAGGTAGGGATGGTTGAAATGTCCTTTGCATCTTTTAATCACATGAGGATTTATCTTGTTACCACATATCTTTCACTCCTGAAAAAGTTGATGCAACACCTAACCTACAGCCATAAAGAAGCAAGAACACTAAAGAAGAAAAACATCTATTCGGTCATTTGGCCATTTGGCCAATTTGGGAACTTTTATGTGAACGAAAGGAAAGAATGAGACAAATTTGAAGGCAAGTGGGAATGGCAATGTGTGTATCTTAGAGGACAGTGGGTGAGCTGGAGCAGGTTTCTTACTCCAAATCTTTCCATCTCCTTGACCAGATGGAATCAGCTCTGGCTCAAGTTAAACCATAAACTAAGTTTAAGACCAATGATAAGCCGCTTGCCCTCTCTCAGTATTGCAAATCCCCTTGCCTCATAAATAACGGATTTGAAGGCCCATAGAACTTTAAGGTTCATGAATAAAGTAAGAAGGACAAATAGCTTTTTCCGATGACCATGAGACCCAACACAGTAACAATCATTTTACCTAAGGGCTACAAGAGGAAGAGACTTTCCAGAGGGCATCCTGATATCTTCTTTCTTTTTTTTCTCTTTTTGAGACAAAGTTTCACTCTGTTGCCCAGGCTGGAGTGCAGTGGTGCCACCTCAGCTCACTGCAGCCTCCTCTGCCTCCCGGGTTCAAGTGATTCTCCTTCCTCAGCCTCCCAACTAGCTGGAACCACAGGTGCATATCACCATGCCTGGGTAATTTTTGGATTTTTAGTAGAGATGGGTTTCACCACTTCAGCCTGGCTGGTCTGGAACTCCTGGCCTCAGATGATCCCCATGCCTCAGCCTCCCAAAATGCTGGGATCATAGGTGTGAGCCATGGCACCCAGCCCTGATATCTTAAATAAGGGATACACTTAGTGTATTTTGCTTCTTGTACACATTTTTCTGCTAACTTCTTCTCTACTATTCTGTGCAAGACATTGTTTAATCATCCAGAGCAACTTGAAACGGAGCCTGGGCATTGCTTCTGTGAAGCCCTTGCATGAGCTAACATGATGAAAAAGTCTAATTGTTGGATAATTTGACCTTTTATTTTCTTATTTCCAAGAGTAGATGATGTTTGGATGCAAAGATTTATAGGAAAAATAGTCCCTTTTAGAGTGGAAGGTAGCACAGAGGAGAAGTGTAGCATAAGTTGTTGGACGTCCCGTTGCCAGCACCTGCACCAAGGGCTTTCTCTGGCTATTGTTGCCCACTCTGCCCTCTGTATGGCAGGCTTGACAAATGGTAGAATTGTTGCACCTCACCAGAGCAGCCCTCATGCTATGCCTGAAGCGAGGGGCTGATGGGAGTTAGTGTGTAAATGTCCCAGCTCCCTCACCCTTCTGAGGAACATGAGCCAGTACACTGGCTTTCAGGGTTTGCTCAGTGGGATTAGGTCCCACTCACACATGGTAATAGCAGACTTCATAACACATTCTTGGTTGCTGCCCTCCCTCCTTGTCTCATTTCCTCACTCTCTTCTGGTCATATCCTGCTCCTCTCAAACAAATTGGTTATACTTGAATCTCATCTCAGGGTCTGTATCTGTAAGAGGCCACTAAGATAGGAGATTATCAGCAAATGGCTTATTATATATTAGTTTTAGTTTTATTTAAAAGGAATTAAAAGGAAAATGGTTGGTTTGGTTGGTCTCGAACTCCTGACCTCGTGATCCACCTGCCTCAGCCTTTCAAGGTGCTGGGATTACAGGACTGAGCCACCTTGCCTGGCTACCTGGCTAATTCTTATGTTTTTTGTAGAAAAGGGGTTTTGCCATATTGTCCAGGCTGGTCCCAAACTCCTGGGCTCAAGCAATCCACCTGCCTCAGCCTTCTAAAGTGTTTGGGAAGATTATATGGGTGAGCCACCGTGCCCAGCCTAAAAGGAAACCTTTTAAAGATAGCTTTTGCCAGGTGCTCTTAGGCATTTTACAATTTCATAAATCCTTTCAAAACCTTCTAAGTTTAGGCACTAAGTAAAATTTGTCCATTTAAATTTCTGCAATAGTAGAAAATAATATTTCCTATTTTTTTTTCATTTTCAACAATGAGCTAAATTTCATAATAGACAAAACCATAGCTTATTAAGGTTTTTAACTTATTTGTAAAATGGTATACAAACTGAGATTCTTAGGAGACAAAAATGATGAATACCTAAGTATGTCAGTATTTTACATTGTTTTCAGTTGTAGTTCCTTTATGCTTCAGTTTCTTTTATTAAGACCAAAGTTATTATAATAGTTGCACCTACTTTTACTGACTTTTAAAGGCTTTATTGATATTTTAATAATACAACTAATTCATCTTATTCTGCCTATATAACATAAAATGATCTAAAATACATTAAAATGCACCATAGTATATCAGCATAGAATAAGAATGAAAGTTTCTTCATTAAGATATGAAATCTGAAGTCAGATTGCCTGGGTTTATGTCCTGGTTCTGAAACTTTCATACTGTGTAACCTTGGGCAAATTGCTTAACCTCTCTGTGCCTTACTTTCCTCATTTGTCAAATCAGGATAATAATCATTCCTAATTCATAGAGTTTCTGTGTGTATCAGTGAAACAGTAACTGTAAGTGCCTGGCCCATATTAAGAACTCAATAGAGGGTAGCTGTTACTTTCCTCGTTTTTACTGTCGAGTTTGGGTTATGCAGTATCTAGCTCCAGTTCTTTTCAGAACCATTTTTCTTTTTCAGGGCTGGGTTATCTCCCAAGAATATATGAACAACCATGGATCAGGTGCTTCTGTTTGGGTGTAACTATGTTTCTGTGAGTAAATTAGGGCTTCCCAACCATTTTCATTTTGTCCCCCACCATTGATGGAAGATTCAACTAAGAAATGAAACATAATCATATTATTGAAGCACAAGAAGTCTTCCTGAAATTGAACACTTTCTTGACTCTCAGCAACAGTGGGTAGCTAATGATGAGGGCAGAGAATAATTTAGTCATTCTCTCCCTCCCATCTTCTTGTCTTGTAGCTTGGCAGTGACATGGCAACTGGGTAATCACCATCAGTCCTCCGCCCCCTTTTCTTCTCTTCTCTTTCCTCACTGCCTTGTCATTGTTTTACACTTTATTACTCATTATGTAATATGTTGCCTTTCAAACCTGTATCCCTATTGTGAGTCATCAATTGATTTAATTTGAGTATGTTTTTAAATTCTGTAATTCTTTGGATAGCAGATGGTAGTGTTCGACAGATTTTCTCATCTTAATGAAGGACCAAATAATTGGAGCATTGTGCCTGTGTCATCATTCTCATAAATCTTACTGTTTTTCTCCTTATTTCCCCATGTTTTAAGATTTCCTGAAAGTTTAATAGGTGTTAAGCTTGTAAAGTCAATTTTTTTAAATAAATGAAAATTTACAAGAAATAAATGTGTAGAATTTTTCTCAACATTCTAGAAAATATTATTTAATCTGCATGTGTTTACTGAATATCCATTGTATAAGCAGCACTGTCTAGGAGTTGAAGGAAGGAGAGGAGGAGGAGAGGGAAAAGGAGAAAAGGGGCAAGAAGGGAAAGGAGGATATATTTCTAAGCCTTCATAAACTTATATAGTATTTTAGGAGATGAGATAATTAGAGGCCAATAAATAATTAGGTAGTACAAATGGCATAGTACACATGGGGTAAATTTGAGATGACTGAGGATGAAGTAGGTTTTGAACATCTGATTTTTGAAGTTGTGATGAGACATTGAAGAGGCTTGTTCTTCTAATGGATGGGAAAATGAAATTGGAGGATGCTAAAAGGTTAAGATGAGAATTAGAGATTTAGAAATTATCCAGTTAGAGGTCACAACTAGAGCTATGAGAGCTGAGAGTTCTCTCTGGAATTCATGGAGTTCACAGGACAATGAGTATAGAAGGCAGAGAATAGAACTGTAGGGATCCATATAAGGTGGGATGTGAAAGAGAAAGACAAACCAGGAAAGGGCAAAGAAGGAAGGCTGCAAGGCTATGAGGCAAATAGGGAACTAAGGAGTCACCAGAAAATCAAAGCAAGGAGGAGTTTCAAGGAGCATGTGATCAATAGCCTAACATGTGATAAGAGATTAAGTTGGACCAGAATTGAGGAAAAGCAATTGAATGCCAATGCATTCAAGAGAGCAATTTTAGTATTGTGATGGAGCTAACAACCAGAATGTAGGGAGTGGAAGCAACAAGAGAAGTGACCCAAGTTTGAGTGGGAAAGGCGGACAAGAGGTAAAAAGAAATGAGAAGTAAGAATTTTAGATGAAGCTAATGAAGCTTATGCTTCAGGGCCCCTACTTACACAGACCCCTATCAAGGCCCTGGGAAGGACCCTGGCCATATATTCATGCAGTCATATGTTTTGCACACTTGGCAATAGCAAGGCATTTTAACTGCAGTTGGCAATAAGACCATTTTCTCTTTACTGTAACTTTCCCTCCTTATTATGAGGTGCAATTAAGGGACAGTTGAATTGAAGATACATTTTGTTTGGATTTAGTGGGAATCATGGTGTACAAAACCACATCTGGGTATAAATTGCTGGCTATCCGGTGTAAGAACAGTTTCTAGAAATATTACAGCCTATTCTGTTCAACATCATAACACGAGGATATCAACAAAAGCTGGTTCATTGTTGCCGATTTAAAAATTATTTAAAATTTTTCGCTTAGAGAAAACTTGAAATTCTTCCAAATCTCACAATGTATAATTAAAAAAATTTGATAAATAATCTTCTAAAATTGGCAACAATTCTAAAATTTATGTTGCCATTATCAATAACCAGTTATGATCCTGAAAAATAATGCACAGACTAGACATATTAAAAATCAAACTTCAGTCAACCATGCTGGGAAAAAAATGTCTGAATTTTTTTTCCAATACAGAAAAATGTAATAACAAAATTGCTGACATATGAGCAGGTGATCAAAAAGTATGATGCTTCATTTTTAAATCAGCTTTTAAAAAATTTGTAATTTGTTATGATTTACTTTCTCCTCTAAATGTATATTTTTAAAACTAATTTTGTATTCTTAAGCTTTACACTACCAACAAACCAGATTATACTCATGATGTACCCAGGTTTTATTGTTTTATTGTTTTGAGGGTAGAAGGTAGATTTAAAAGGAATAAACAGCTACCATACCCCAACCTACTGAGTGTGACAAACATTATTTTCTTATTTCATCCTCAGAATGCCATTTAAATTAAATTAATTATACTTATATAAATAATGGAATTGAGGCTCAGTTTCCAAGGTGACTCTGTAGGCAAGTAGTGGAGCTGGACTTGAAGGCAGAGCTGTCAAATTTCAGAGCCTGTGCCCTTTCTATCACACTACATGGTAAGGTGGAAAGGGGCTGATGACTAGAACAAGGTAAGGAATGTTAAGCACATGAAATATAGTGTTTCAGGGTAATAATTATTTGCAGAAAAATTTATATTAATTTTATTTCTTCTTTTTTTAAATAAATTTTCTATTTGACCATTCCATGCAAATGCTTAGATTTCTCACTGCATGTTAAAAACAACAATGTTATGCCTGTAATATTGAAATAGTCAGTATTTCTGCCCACATATCATATTGCAATTCATTTATTGGTGTATAATAAAATACAACCCTGGATCTATGAAAGCAAGAATATGGATTGCTACTTAAAAACCTTAAAGAAGTGGATAATAAAATGTGTTTATAAAGTCATAAGGCCTATGTCAAAACTGGAAAGCTGGTTGAATATCTTTTGTTAAAGCAAATGTTTTGTCCATAGTCAATTTGAAGTTTGCTAATTTGGACTTCCTGGCTTTTTCCCACTTTTACTCTGCAAGCATCTGTCGATTCTCTATGGCAAGATGTCCACTGGCTGATTCCCATGCTCTTATGTAACAGGAAGAAAACAACTCAAGCAAATTCATGCTCCTCTAGAATGAGATTCTCTGATGTGTATAAATATATTGCCTCCAAGGTCTTTCATTATAGTAAACACTTCTACCTCTATAAAGGTGCTTTCAGCATTTTATGTGTCTGATATTAGAATATTTCATGAAAGTGGATGTGATTATTCTTTTTGAGTTCTTCAGCGTTTTCAGAAGAGAACAGGTTTTAAAATCTGATTACATTTCATTGTTTTAGCCAGATCAAATGTCAACCAGAATCCCATAGTGTTGTATTTCTATGTTTTAATTTTTTTGAGACAGGTCTCATTCTGTTGCCCAGGCTGAACTGCAGTAGTGCAATCATAGCTTCCTGCAGCCTTGAATTCCTGGGCTCAAGGGATCCTCCCACCTCAGCCTTGTGAGTGGCTGGAACTACAGGTGTGCAACATCACACCTGGCTAATTTTTAAGAATTATTTTTGTAGAGATGGGGTCTTGCTATGCTGCCCAAGCTGGTCTTGAACTCCTGGGCTCAGGAGATCCTCCCACCTTGGCCTTCCAAAGTGCTGGGATTACAGGTATGTCACAGTGCACAGCCTTAGTGTGACATTTCTAACTGTGGTTTTATTTATGGAGTCTGAACATACCAAGATGATGGGAAATAACGTTTGACAGACAAATTTATAGGAAGTAATTGTTACTGGATTGAGATCAATTTTTTTCCCCTGAGATGGACTACATGTGAATTTCTGGGGAAGTGAATCCTCTTATAGTATTTACATATTTCCTGCACTAATCTATATAGTATCCATATTTAGAATGAATTCATCAAGTTGGGATATTTTAACAGCTTTTAAAATGACTCATTTCCAACTATCTTTTTACAAGATAGAGGTAATGACTGAATTACTGCTCTGAGGCATGAGCTAAATATAGTGTCCATTTGTAGCTCATTAAATGCAGAAACTTGATCTGGGTCTCTATACAGCAATTTTTTCAATTGCTCTTGGCTTGTGCCTTAATGTAGAACTGTAACATAAATGATTAAATCTTTTGTAGTAAGCTTACATTACGTATCATGACTTCAGTACATTTCATTAGCACCAGGGACAAGTACCTTACCAGTGAATAATATTTCAATACTTTGAAATATTGAAAATATTGGGTGAATAATATTTCAATATTTTGGTGATTAAAAAAATCTTCATGTATATATAAGAAACAAGTAAGAATTATACTATAACAAAACACTTGGTTTGGTGTGAATCCAAATATAGTTTTATTAGCATTTTTTTCTTTTTTCTTAGTGGGCTTTGCAGTTGAATAGAATTTATTTAAATGTTGACTACATGTTGTGTCACTATATTGACTGACACAACTATTTAGTCTGATAGTAGTTTATCAAGTAGTTTACCACAGAGTTCATTTGTGGAAATAGGGACATTAATAAAACTAAAAAAGAACAAGTTTAGGTCTTAAAATAATTACTAGACTCTAACCTTGACATTTACATACTGCCCAGTACCTCCTAGCCACTAATAGCTATTATTTTTTAAATGGCAGAAGGTGAACATATTATTTAACTACATCTACTTAATAATCATGGCAAGATAAAAGCAAAACAGAGAACCAATGGAATATGTGAATGAAATGGGGATGAATTTGTAGCATAAATTATGTACCCTATGGTATTTAATTTTTCATCCTTTAAATGCTGACATAGTTACCACTGCATCCTGAGGCTGGAATCTGAAGAGGCAGTTAGACACAGGAACGTGGGCATTATTCAGGAAGACTGAGGAACCTACCAGAATGGGGAATTTAAAAATAGATCAGTGTCTCTTTCTCTTCAGATAATGTAGCACATAGGTTTACTTGTGGGCAAAGAGATGGACTTAATCATTTCTCAAGGATGCTCTCATGCCATTGATTCTCGCCTCAACTTTGTTTCATTTAACGGAATGTATTTCTTGTATAAATTTTAAGTAAGAATCAGAAATTATTATTCAGAATCCACACATTTTATTATGGCCTCATATAAAACCTTAGGCATATAGACATATTTAAAGCCATATATAAAAATCTTTATTATATTATATATTAATATAGGTTTAATAATAATTATGAGAAAAACATGTGAATAATGATCTCCCATGTGTGCCAAATTGAAAGATATAGTATGAATTTTGATAGAGTCTATCTGTAACCATATTTTCTTATCAAAAAGAAAAACTGCCTATCATGAAATTAAACATTTTTTTCTGTTATGAGTACTATAAACCTTTCATAACTACTAAGCTCTAGTGATTCAAGAGAATGTAAACATTATAAACAAATGGGAATGTTCAAAGAACATTCTTCTGTGATCCTTATTTGCCTGAATTATGTTACAAACAACTAGTATTAACTAGTTAATATGATCTTCTCCTGAAGAAAGAACTTTAATATGAATGTTAAAGAACTCTAAATTTCTAGATTTTCAGGGACTGTGAAAAATAGTGTTTCTACTTGTGAACAATGCAATGTCATAGATAGCATCAATTAATGAACCAACCAGTGAAGAAATATTTGGCTAACCTCCTAGCCTTATAGATGAAAAAATGGAAGAGCAGTCTGTTCACCGGCTTGCCCGGTCTCCTAGCTAGCTGGTGAAAGCACACCAACTAGAATTCAGATCTCTTAATTCTCAGTCCTCTCTGCTTTCAACATTGCACAGCCTCATATCTACATTGCCTGCTGGATTTTCTTTCTTTAAAAAAGCACACAGAAATGGAAATATGCTATATTAAAGGAAAATGGACTAGAAATTTCCCATGAAGGATATCTCTGGTCTCCAACATTATTGGCAGGACATGGCTATTTTCCACAATGTTATGGTATCACCCTGATATGTGTTCCCACCTAAATCCCACCTTGAATTGTAATAATCCCCAGGTGTCAAGGGTAGGGCCAGGTGGACCTAACTGAATCATGGGGGCAGTTTCTCCCACAGTGTTCCCGTAATAGTGAATAAGTCTCACAAGATCTGATGGTTTTATAAATGTGAGTTCCCCTGCACAAGCTCTCTTGCCTGCTCCCATGTAAGATGTGACTTTGCTCCTCATTTGCCTTCTGCCATGATTGTGAGGTGAGTCCACTGAACCTCTTTCATTTACAAATTACCCAGTCTCAGATACGTCTTTATTAGCAGTGTGAGACAGACTAATACACACTCCATCCTGTGAGTTCTATTTTAGGGGCCCAGCACAGTGGCTCATGCTTGTAATCCCAGTGCTTTGGGAAGCTGAGGCAGGAGGATCGCTTGAGGCCTGGGCAACAAAGTGAGGCCCCATTTCTATAAAAAATTTGAAAATTAGTTCAGGGAGAGCAGAGTGATAGCACATACCTGTAGTCCCACCTACTTGGAAGGCTGAGGTAGGAGGACAGGAGTTTGAGCTTACAATGAGCTATGATCACACCACTGCACTCCAGCCTGGGTGATACAGTGAGATTTTGTCCCCTCCCTAAAAAAAGAATTTTATTGTGATTTTCCAATTAAATATAAAGATACAGTTGTGTGTACTCCCTTATCAGTAGTTATAATATATGTAGCAGCCCAGGAAAAAATAATCATAACATCTTGTACCATTTCAAGTACACAGGTCATGCTCTGTAAATATTTGCTGATAATGATGTTTAACATCAATTTAAAACCTTTTCAAAGTAAACACAAAATGGTTATGTTGCATGATTTACTTCTCTCCTTCAGACATATGCTGAGGGTAGAAATCTATCTTTTCGATTGACTTCTGTGAAGCGCTCATTACAGGCAATAGAAAGAACTGGATACCTCCACCTCCTTTCTGGATCTACGTTGCTTTTATTCAGAAGAGTTCACCAGTTGTTAAATAATATATATTATACCACAGTTTACTTTTACCTAATTTCTGCCCTTCCAGTAATTCCCCAATCTTCAAAAATGATGGAAGGAGCTGGGAACAGGATAGTTTGTAATTCAAGTAGACCCCACTAGAGTGCACCATATGAACCAAAAAGTTAACAGGTTTTTTAGGTCTAAGGGTGGAATCACTAATCGTAACCCTAATTATCAAGCAACGACTTCTAAACATGTAAGAAAATATGTGTATATACAAATATTGACTTGAAAACATAAGAAGAAAAACACAAGATTTATGTTTACTGAATTTATACCTATTCTGCTCTGTGTGACTTGGCTCCAGGGAACACTAATGTTACCTTTTGCAAAGATAAAAATCATTTAACTTGTTTGTAGCATAATAAACAAGCATAGACGTACTTGCGTGGATGTGACATACTACAGACTGTTATACTAAAGGTTTGATAGGCATCAATTTTATGTCCTGATAGAACGCTGGGGAGAGGAATGTTGGATGTTTCAGAACAAAGAGAAAACAACATCAAACACCAGGAAACCAGAGCATAGAGACAGAAATCGTGGAAGACTAAAGTCAGTTGAAGAAACTCAGCACTAAAGCTTGGTTTCTGGATATAAACGGTCTTAAATGAAAAGATAAATGCTCTCAGAGCCCTTGAGGAAAAAGGCAAGGAACATAAGAGACCCATTTGGGAGGACACTGTAGGGATCATCATCTCAGGAGGAGCAGAGGCCATGGTGGCCCTGGAACACGATGTCATACTATGTACTCTCAGCAACCTGGTGTGGCTCTAATTTTTAAAAAAGAGTTGATGTGGGAGAATATATCAGAGCAGGAAAAGGGAAAGAGATGGTTTAACTTTTAAAGGAAGAAAATGACTGGCTGCTACACAGCTTAAGCAAAGACGTTTTTATACTGTTCATTCCACTCCCAAATCACTGAAATCTTGCTCAAGGGGCAAATCACACTCCTGAAAATCTCTCCTCAGGAAAAGCAGAGTATGCTCAAGGCTCAGGAGGAAATAAAGATGAATTTGGAGAAATGGCTCCCTGGCTACAAAACTCTGAGAAGTATTAGTGAAAACTGCTGATGATTCCATTAAAATGCTTCTCCAGGTATATGGATTCAACAACTGAATAGATCACAAATGGGAAGAATCATAAGGATTTACAAAGACAACCAAAGAACATCAAAAGCACAGGTCATTCAAACAGAATTGTCTGAATGCAGCAGCCATATGCTCATTTGCAAGTTTAAATTAATTCTGAGTTTTAAAATTATCTTTACATGGCTGAACCACAGAATTCACATGCTCAGAAGCAATAACAAGTTACCAAATCTTTGGATTTAGTTTTAAACTAGATACATCATTTTACTACAAGGGACCCAGAATCAGTCACATATATAAGAAATGAATAGCCCAGTTTAAATCTTGTAAAGCAGTAAAGTGATATACCACAACTGCTGAACAAGTGAATCCACCAGAAGAGTCTGGAACTATTGAAATCAAGATTATATTATGCAAGGAAAACATTCAATATCTTATAGTTAAAGGATATCTCTTTAGATGATAAGAAAAAAGGTAATTTAGACAATAATCTTTTTTTTTTTTGAGATGGAGTTTCCCTCTATTGTCCAGGCTGGAGTGAAGTAGACAGGAATCTTAATACAGTAATTCCGCACTGTGAGGTAGAAGATCCCATTGTCAGGGATGAGATGTCTCCAGATAAGGGTAAAAAGCAGCTTGAGAGACTTTTTGGGTAGGAACATCGGCAAAGAACCCTCATGGTGATACATTCACAGAATGTGACTGAACACATTCAGTGTGCTATGAAAAACCATGAAACTTAGAATCACAAAGTAATTTGGGGAATCATGCTGGGCTATGTTACTTGGGTCTGTATTTTCACAGAATGATTCCCTTCTAGACACTGACTGCATGTTTTCTACCCACTGGAATACACGTTGATAGCAATTTATAATAATTTAAGTTGAATAGAAATACATGTCTCAAGAGCTCTGGGACAAGTTGGGAATTGGAGTGGTTTGTTTTCATTTAAAACTCAGGGAAAAGCTACAAAATGTATTAAGTATTTTGTTTTAAGTCAACACTTCTCTCTTCTTAGTCATTTTTCTTTTGCTTTCTTTGTCTGCCTTAACAATTTCTCAATTAAAATTCTTTATATAAAAATTGGACTTAGTATGAGGCTATGGAAAACATACTTTTAAGAAAACTATATTAGATGATTCAAAAGGACTGAACATACAAGATTAAAGAGATGTCAGATCATCCTGTGAATAGAAAAGGGGAAAGGAAAAGAACCACGCGAAAATTATTCCGTTAAAGATATCCACAACATATTGTTACCTGAAAAAAAGCAAACTTCCAATGATTTGTACAGTTTGACCTCATTTTAAAGATAGATAGATACATGCATTCCACATGTCCACAGTGTATAGACACATCAAAATTATTTTATATTAATAATACTTATATATGAGTAGTATATTTGTGATTCTTGTTTCTTCTTTTTACTTATTTGCATTTTCCTAATTTTCTAGTTACTATGCATTAATTTCAAATAAAATAATCAAAGGTGTATTTAAAAATAAAATGACTCATTTTTGTATAAATGCCCGTGGCATGGTTCAAGATGTCAGAATTGATGACTCAGAGGGATCTGACTGCTGTGTTTGGGGCCTTGTTTTCTTTTTTTCTTAGTGAGTCATGGTAGTTTACTCAGATTGAAATAGTGCAGAAGGTGAAGGGCAGGCATTTTGCTGGTGGAACCTGTCACTTTAGGCTATTTCCTCACCCTACTCGGATTCTCTGAGGACACCAAACCAGCTTAGAGGTACCTCTTGGCCGGAGTCTCCCATCACATGATTTATTTTGTATAGACCCTGCTGTGCAGCCAGGCCTTGCCCCACCTCTGCCTGATTTGTCTTGAGCCCTCAAGACAATACTACAACAGGCAATTGCAACTTTAAGACCACGACAAAAGTTTAGGGATTTAGTCAAATCCTACCAGACGAGGGATGATGTAGGTAGTATTGACTCAGGAGCTGGGAGCAGTAGAAGAGCTAGGTCAGGAAGAGGCTTGGAGAATAAGAAAGGAGCCCAGATACCCAAGAGGTATTACTGCTATCATTCTTCCTGACTTTGTATGAATTTACATACAGATTTTTGGGGGGGCTAATTAGCCCTAAAAAGAATCTTTCCAAATACTTAGCAATTTATAACTGTGCTAAAAAGAAGTCAGCATTTTGTACTCACGTCAAATGACCTTTGATGAGGCTGTCTCACCATTATTTGTCCTAGAAAGCCAGCTTTCATCATAGCAGAAAATACCTCACCATGCACACTGTGCTGGGTCACCAACAGGCAGCACCAGTATCTGGTTTATGGCCTCAGAGGTAAGCAGAGGCCCAAAGGCAGTGAAAAAAATAACAGCATGTTTGAAAACATTTCAAATTAATATTAAAATAAATTCAAGGAAACACCTTTAGAAAAGCCAGAACTTTGCCGAACTCCTTGCATTTATTTTATAGGTTAATATTGTTTTTATTTTAAATAACAAATGGGAGGAAGGGCAATATAATCTCTGTTTAGAGCATTGAAGATACAAATCTGCACACATGAAACAAAATCACTGGCCCTACGATATGATGTTACAATAATGCGTGCGCACACGCGCACACACACACGCACACGCACACGAGAATTGTTTGCAAAAAAAATTTTATCCATTTACTTTAAGGATTTGGTCCTTATAAAAATGCAAATGCTTATTACAATGGGTAATACAATAAAGCTTGTTAGTGTGAAGGGAAGATAAGGATGCTGGAACATCAGCAGTGGAAGAAGGGAACGGGGCCCACAAAGATACATGTGACCCTCTTCATGATTTGCCTCTGATCAACACTGCATCTTCAGAATAAGCTTTATGCTTCTGCAATTCTTTTGCAAAGAAATGTGCAAATAATTCTGGTGGTTTCCCTATGACTTTTAGGAGCTGGTCCCCAAATAATTTTCTTTCATAAAGAAGTAAAGAAGACAATAGTAAGCAAGTGGTAAGCAATTTCTTGCTGTATGCAGACAGACACTCTTGCCAGGATGTCCTATCTTATATCTCATCCAGAACAATGTGTGTGTGTGTGTGTGTGTGTGTGTGTGTGTGTGTGTCTGTGTCTGTGTGTCTGTGTCTGTGTGTCTGTGTAAGCTAAGAAATGAGGATATCTCAAGAATGATGGGGAGTTGGAGAAATAATTGAAATTCAGCATTTTTATATTCAGTGTCTTAATAAAAACTAAGGTTTGTGTAAGTAAAGGCATTGCAGATGTTTTTTCTAATTTTAAGATTAAATTAATTCCATATATATCAGTTCATTACTTAAAAATTTACATGTGTATATATAATTTAGAGAGCTTTAAAATTCTCTATTAATTTATTAGTTCAAATTAAGGAGTTACAGTATATCTTGGCCAAATGAAATACATATTAATAGTCCCTGTATCAGTAGAGTCTTGACTTTAAACTAGCTTTATGAAATTCAGAAAAGACATTCAACTTCAAAACACATTGAGGGTTATTGTAAAATAACTAGTTGTGACTGTCAGATACAGTCTCAGACATTTTGTGAAGAAAATTGATTCCTCCAAATACTTGCCTTTATTAAAATTTAAGTGTGAGGATTACACAGTATATTTTTCATGTGTTTAAGTGATCCAACTTTTACAGTTACGAAAGTAAACATGTACTAATTACTCAACAAAAATAGACTTCCTTATGTCTCATCTCTCAAATCTTTTCCACATACCAATTTTAAACTCTAATACACTTTCTGTGAATATTCTTTTTTTTTAAAAATTCAACTTTTATTTTAGATACAGGGGGTATGTATGCAGATTTGTTGCATGGGAATATTGCATGATGCTGAAGTTTGGAGTACAGATTCCATCACTTAGTTAGCGAGCATGGTAACCAACAGGTAGTTCTTAAACACTTCCCCCCAACCCTCTAGTAGTCCACAGTGTCTATTGTTATCATATTTATGTCCATGAGTGCTCAATGTTTAGCTCCCACTTATAAGTAAGAACATGAGGTATACAGTTTTCTGTTCTTGAATTAATTTGCTTAGGATTATGGCCTCCACCTGCCTCCATGTTGCTACAAAGGACATGATTTGGTTATTTTTAATGGCTGTATAATATTCCATCATGTATATGTACAGACACATTTATGGGAAAAGTTGCTTGCAGTAGCTCCATACAGCCCAGGAGCACTCAGCACTCTTAGTTTGGCAGGCTCAATGTTTCCACTGAATCCCCCAATTCACCATTGCAATTGGACTTCTTGTGGCCAAATCCAGTGGATACTTTTGTATCATACTCGACAAAGAGCCACAGAAATATTAAATTGATGAAAAAGTTGAATCAGACAATTGTGTCATCCTCTGCAGCAGGAGTCCCCACATTAGTATTAAACTAAGTGGAATTCAGAGTGAGAGCTATAAAATGGGAAAAGGAAAGTCATTTTTCACTCATAAACTTTAAAATTAACAGACACTTGATGTGATAGATATGATAATTACACTGATTACATTTTTTGATCATTACACTGATTTGATCATTATACATTATATACATGTATCAAAATATCACACTGTACTCCACAAATATGTACAATTATTATATGTCAGTTAAAAATAATAAAAGCAGAAAATATTGACAGAGGAAAAAAATAAATTTTATTCATTTACAGGTAAATAAATTGCATTTAAAAAGTGATATACTTTTAAACCCATCACTTCCTAATTTCTTTTTTTTACTACATTTTACTATTATCTGGACGTTATTGACATCTATTGTGTCTACATGGTAGAAATACTATAGAAGGGTAAGCTACTTACTACACATGACTCCCAACTCCACATTCAATGATGTGATGTTGGTAGCTTGAAACTGACTGTGGTGAATACATTTACACCATGGAAATCAGGATTTGATTTATTGCTTTGTTGATTGTCTAGACTTTAAAAAGTGATGAAAAATCTTCATAAGGATTAAACTTAAAATGTTTTATGTCTTAGCTATTACACTGTGAATAGCACAAACAATTGAGAAAATGTTTTTTGAATGGTTTAAATCCTATTATCTGATTTAGCAAAGAAGTCACCTCACTAATGAACAAATAATGTTTTAACATACATCTTTGATGCTTCACTTTTTTATTTCCCGGTAACATAAATGAAAATATCAATCAACATTCATGTCAGAACTACATTCAGGGAACCAACACCTCCAGCCAAAGTTGACAAATCACAGGGTTAAAGTAGATACACAAAGTCAGGCCCTGTATCCCAGGCTCAGGATCCTTTTTCCTCAAAACACTTGGTCCCTCCTCTCAAAGAGATATGGGACAGATGGATAGGATTACAATAGTTGATCATAGAAAACTATCTATCCCTTTTGTTTCTTCATATCTCATTTATTTATTTAAATCTTAAGGCAACCTGAGTGGATTTACATGAAAAACTTTTACATTTTTGTTTTTAGGAGAAAAACAATACTCAAGCCCACTTTTCACACTGTATCTCCCAGCTGGGAGGTCAAATTGATACTAAGTCCATGGGCTTTAGAGGGGACCAGATGTGCGCTCTGTCATTCATTAGCTGCATGACCCTATGCTGTCCAAGCCTCTGTCTCTTCTCAGCTATCAAATGAGAATTATAATAACAATGATGATAATTGCATGGAGTTTTATCAGGTTTAAATAAAATTGTATCATCCTTGGCACATACTGAACATTCAAAACATGTTAGAAAACATTAAAATTACTCTTTTGCTAAATGATAGGGTGTGCTAGGAGGAAATAGGTAAGTTTGGCAGATGATGTTGCTCAGTTGACCCAGTCCCATGTGCATTCCTTCTCTCTAGTTACTGTCCAGTGATTGTGTGGGGATTTCAATGCAACCCAGTCAGGGCCAATGAAGTGAATAAAAGGCTTTTGTAAAGGGACAGACTTGACTTTCGCCACTCTCTCCCCTCTATTTCTGCTCCCAGGTGGAGGAGCTATGAGGCAGTAATCATGAGGATAGACACTTGCATACTAACAATGGCACTACATGTAGGACAGAAAGAGCTTGGATCCTTGATGACACTGCTAAGCTGTTCGATGCCCTGCACTGCCAATCTCCGGACATCTTCCTATGTGAGAAAAACGAACTCCAGTCTATTTAAGCCACTACAGGAGTATTTTCTATTATTTGCTACAGAAAATATTTTTAACTAATAAATTGTGTCAAAATTAGAGGTAGGGGTCAGGGAGAAGGAAAGAGGAGAGGGACAGAGAGAGGAAAGGGGGGAAGAAGGAGACAGACGGAAAGCAAGGCAGGGTTTATGGAAAACAGTGGTTTGTTTAACTTCAGAATAAGCACCTTCCAATTATCAATACCATATTTTTCCTTATCAATGATTGATTACATAGTCAGGAAGTTAATACAATGGCAGTAAATACCAAATAGAAAGTTCCATAATTCAAGAGAATTCCTGTGAATAAAAACAAATCCATTTTATTCCTGACCCTGAACACATTCAAGTATGAGAAAAGTACAAGGCAGTAGACAGGAAATTAAATCTGAGGAAAGGTTCCATAAGAACAGAATAGACTATATAACTGCTAGAAGGAAATAATTATATATACATACATATATATATATATAATATGCTGCTCAAACCTCTCATAAGAGAAATATAAATTTCTATTATGTATTACTGAACTTCTAGTGAATTTCTTCCAGTGAAGAATTCTTTGAATACAGGAAGTATGAGCTATAACAGTTGATACAGTCTTGCCAAGAGTAGATAATCTGGAGCAAGTTATCATTTTAAAAAAAGATGCTGAAAATGATAAGCAACATTCACTGCAATTAATTAAGGAAAACGTGTTATTCTGTTTCTTACGTAACATCCTTTATTTAAATTGCAGGAAAAAAATAATAGTATTTAGCCAGGTAGGACTTCTTCTGCCTACAGTCATGTTTAGAAAAGCATTTTTCCTTTATGAGTGCTTAATGTTTGAGGACTATGAAAAAAATTAAGGGTTCCATAAGGCAGCATTGTCTTAGTTCGTTCAGGCTGCTATAACAGCATACTATAGACTGGGTGGCTTATAAACAACAGAAATTTATTTCTCACAGCTCTGGAGGCTGGGAAGTCCAAGATCAAGGCACTGACATGTTCAGTGTCTGATGAGGACTGGCTTCTGGTTCTCAGACAACACCTACAATGTGTTCTCACACAGTGGAAGGGGTGAGGGGCCTCACTGAGGCCTCTTTTGCAAGGGCACAAATCCCTTTTGTAAGAGCTCTGCTCTCATGACATACCCCCTCTACTAATATCATCTCCTTGAGGGTTAAGATTTCAACATATGAATTATGGGGGTGGGGGTGGACACACGCATTCATACCATAGTAAGTATCTTAAGCAGCTAATAGTACAATCGATTATATTCTTTCTTTTTTCAAAGTACCGCTGATTTTCTACACAAAGAACTGAAAACATCTGGAAGGTGCTCTGAACTGAAGGGGGTTGAGAGGATGAATTCTCAGGTGTGTGGCTCTTTAGAGGGCATATGCTCCTGGGTAGCCCAGATGCAGTACTGAGTTACAAGCTTCTAAAGGCACCAAACCATGAGGAGTTGTTTAGACCTGACAAACCCACTTCAGTTTACTGGATCCAGCGGGTTTCATACCGCTTGCCTTGGCCTCGCTCCAATATCTCTCCAGCCCTATTTCTGTCTCCTGTTGTCTATGGCATCAGCCCACCAGTCCTTTCAGTGCTCTGTATTTGGTTGGTATCCTTTTTTCTATTCTTGTCCCTTGTCAGAATGATTTTCTGATTATTTCCACGTTTGTTTTCTTTTTTTTTTTAGGCTCTTAATCAGAAAAGCTCCTCAGACCCCTCAGAATTACCTTGTGCACCTTTTTCCTTCCACTGGCAATATTCCAGCTAGCAATAGCTTGACAATGGGTTTTCCTAAGTACTCACTGTCTGTTTAATAATCTATGCTAGAATTTTGCCAGGCATTGATCTGCATTTTCAAAATCCACCTTTCAAAGTTCAACTTTTAAAACTTGTGACATGGCCAGGTGCAGTGCCTCATGCCTGTAATCCCAGCACTTTG
This sequence comes from Cacajao melanocephalus, assembly GCA_963573385.1. NCBI lineage: Eukaryota > Metazoa > Chordata > Mammalia > Primates > Pitheciidae > Cacajao > Cacajao melanocephalus. The sequence goes on along the minus strand of CAUYLG010071202.1, from coordinate 2,890 downwards.
GGAGGCCGAGGTGGGCTGATCACCTGAGGTCAGGAGTTTGAGACCAGTCTGGCCAATATGGTGAAACCCTGTCTCTACTAAAAATATATAACCTAGCTGGGCATGGTGTAGGCACCTGTAATCCCAGCTGCTTGGGAGGCTGAGGCAGGAGAATTGCTTGAACCCAGGAGGCAGAGGTTGCAGTGAGCCAAGATCATGCCACTGCACTCCAGCCTGGGTGACAAGAGCAAGACTCCATCTCAAATTAAAAAAAAAACGAAGTGACATTTTTCTACTTCTAGCACCTAACCTCTTCGCCGTGAACTTCGAAGCTTACAAAGTGGAGATATCTCTAAGTATCTCAGGTACGATTCATGTAAACCTGGAGTTTTAACGACATTTAAAGAAGCAAATGATTTTCAATAATTGCTCCACTTAAGCTGGTCTTTTGTGCCCTCTTAACAACATTTACTTCATGAATCCCAGTTTAAGTATCATCTTTCTTGACAGAGAAATAAAAAAGACAGTTAAGCTTTGTGTTTTCTCTACCATCTGTTAATACTGTACCATTGGCCATGTCTCTTTTTTGTTTTTCTTGCTCTGGACTTAGCTTAAGAAAAAGATCACTCAAAACCTTCTGAAAATATTGTTAGCATTTCTGCAAGAGCCAGCACATTTTACACTTGAGTCTTTCTGATATTATCCTTCTAAGCTTCTGTCATTCTTACACATGGATCCTTGAAATTTTAAGTCTCCTTTTACCTATATGTGTTTCCCTTGAAAATCTCTGTTGATTGAAATGGACACTGGGTAGAGGAAAGAGCCAGAAGCACAAAAGAGGAATTGCTTTTCTACCTGGGTTGTATGTCTGACAAGTCTCCTAGTTCACCTCTTGGGAACATTGTGTTTTCTGTGTTCTTCCGTCTTCTTTGATTTTTCTCTCTCTTTTCACCCAAATGCCCTCCAGACTTCAATCCTCAAAATCATAGATTTCCACGTTTCTCTCTGCCCTTTGTGTTCAATTTTATTCGTATGAGTCAGAAACATTCTTCCACTGTTTGATTTTCACCTCAGGCACCACTTTTCCACATTGGGCAATAATTATGAAATCGTCTTTGTCTTTAAGTACTAATATTTCAAATCCCCTTTTTTCCATTCTTCACAATTATATAGTATTCAGGGCTATATTTCTCTTCCTCCTCTCATTCCTCCCTCCTCTTTCTTTCTCACCCTTCCGTTACCAAATGTTTGGGTGCTCAATCCATGCCAAATACACAGGATATACATGTGATTACAGTCTTAGGGCCCTGTAGATTTTAATCTCACATGGAACTTTGATAATATTTAATGTACTTATTCATATAAATCTACAAGCATTGATCAGTAAGTATTTAATCAGTAAGTATTGTTTATTGAGTTCCTAGCATATGCATAAAACCAGGCGAGGAGTAAAATAAAGTGAGGTGGCATAGTGAGGTTTGGCTTACAGAAAGAAAGTTGGCTTTGAGGTTAAACTGGGCCTGGATTTAAAGCCCTGCACCAGTGCCTTGCAGTTAGCCCTAGGTGAGTTACCACAATCTCCTCATCTATAAAAGGAAGGTTACAGACTTGTAGGATGGTTATGAGAACTATGTGTGAGTGTGTGTCTGACAATCTAATCTGGAAAAAGATTTTGGATATAGTATCCATAAAATCTAGTCTATATCATATCTATAAAAGAATAAATTCATTAGTTTCCTCACACTACAAATCTGTCTTTCAATGAAACATTCTCCTTAAAATGATATGCCACTTTATTTTCCAATAAATTAAACTATGAGTTTCTCAATCTAATATCTCACAGGAAGAGTCATCACGTTTAAAGTTCAATTACACCATTGACTATCATATTGTTTTAACTAAGACAATTTTGCATAAAATAAATGATTGAGTTTACTTTTGGAAGTATTTAATGATATGTTGTCTTTTTTACTTCACGGGCAAGAATCAAACATAGGAGAAAGTGGTACAACTACGATATTGATTTAAAGCTTTTAGAGCTCCCTCAGCATCTTTATTAAAATCACCACACTTGAATTAATGTGGGCAGAAAAGCCTTTCTGGCATTATCATATTTTTTAGATTGGCATAAGACAGGATGTTACCCTATCCCTTCTTGTTTTTTTCAGTGTACACTTCATAATTGGGTCAGTTTTCAGAAAACAAAGCTGCTTTCTTCCTGTGGTCAGTTTTGCCTATCATCAAGCTTGACTCTGTATCTGCAATAGACACACTTTCTCTGCATATATCTGCAGGCCCAAAAGAGATGCCACTGCTATCCATTGGCAGTCACATCCATTGTCATGGGCCCTCATCACTCACTCCCATCTGTTTCTCCTGTGACCCAGTCTATTTCTGGCTCCTGCCTACATCAATTGTGTGTAACCCCATTCCTGACCTTGAGTCTTGAGTTTCTAGTCCATACCTTGATTCCCATTCAAAGACTCTGGCTTGCATTTATGTATGTATGTATGTATGTATGTATGTATGTATGTATGTATTTACTTTAAGTTCTAGGATACATGTGTAGAACATGCAGGTTTGTTATATAGGTATACACAAGCAGTGGTGGTTTGCTGCACCCATCAACCCGTCATCTACATTAGGTATTTCTCTTAATGCTGTCCTTCCTCCAGCCCCTTACCCTTCGACAGGACCCAGTGTGTGATGTTCTCCTCTCTGTGTCAATGTGTTCTTAATGTTCAACTCACACTTAAGAGTGAGAACATGCGGTGTTTGGTTTTCTGTTCCTGTGTTAGTTTGCTGAGAATGATGGTTTCCGGCTTCATCTGTGTCCCTACAAAGGACATAAACTCATCCTTTTTATGGATGCATAGTATTCCATGGTGTCTGTGTGCCACATTTTCTTTAT
>CAUYLG010071200.1:0-69697 GCA_963573385.1 Cacajao melanocephalus | reverse complement strand
TGTGGCTCCTCCGCCGGGAATCTCCTAGTCTGTGGGCAACAAAAATTCGTCTGAAAGTGCGGCGTCCACTCGCTCTCTGCGCTTTCACTGGGAGCTACAATCCTGAGCTGTTGTTAATCGGCCATCTTGGATCTCTCCTTTCTCTTTTTTTCTTAATGAAAGACCCACTTCTGTTCTTCAGTGAGAGAGAGATTTCAGCACTCCAAGGGTTTCTATCTCTTCCTACCCTGATATGTGCCTAGAAAGTCCAGTTGATACTTGAATCCTTCATTGATTAGGGAAGATGATGGGGTGAGTCAATCAGGCAGTGAAGGACTGCTAAGGTTTTCAGATCAAGATAACCTTTTTAGCAGGGGATTTGCAGATATTACCATCTCTGCCAGGGTCACACAGACCTGGGAGCTACCAATTCAGAAAACAATGGGTTCCACAATCACAGTCTGTTTCTCACAAGAAGTAAAAATAATTACATATTAGTGATGAAGAACAAATGTAGAGGATGTTTCAAGGGACTCACAGTATGGTGACCTTCAGAGAATCTCGGAATGAGAATCACCATATTACTTTTCAGTTGATTCTATTTTGTCTCTGTCTTCATTATAAAGAAATTTAATATTATGTAAGAGTTATAATATTGATCATTAACACATAGATTTTACGTGTGATGAGTCCAATTATGTCTTTCTAAACATAATAATGACTTTATTTCTTAGCTCAATTTAGCCTTTTATTCTAGGTAAATAATTTCCCACAGAAACCTTTGCCCCAGGAAAATGATTTTTCACTACTATGTTTATTTCTAACACCAATCTTCTGCTTTATATTTCTTACTTCCTTACTAATTTTGCATAGCTCACTCCAGTTTTCTTTGGCTAAAGAAATGTTCCTTACTTGTAATGTTCTGGTCTGAGCTTCACTTGTTTGAACAAGATTTTTTATGGCTACTCTGGCTGAGAATAATTTCACTCTCCTCTGAAATTCTGTTGTATTGAAAGTACCACCAAGTTTGGCATCTCTTTCAACTACCTTTGCTTGTATTTCATGTTTGTCATTTCTTCTATAGAGTCTGTGTCCTCTTAGGTTGCTGACTGTATTTTTTATTTGATTTGTATCTTTTGCAGCACCTAGGAAATATCAGGCATAAGTACTTGCGGTAGACAGAATGTTGTACCTCATCTCTCACCAAAAGATGTTCACTCCTAGAAACTGTAAATATGTTAAGTTACATTGCACAAGATAATTGAGTTTGCAGATGAATTTAGGGTTGCTAACCAGATGACTTTAAGATGAGGAGATTATCCTGAATTATACAAGTGACACCTGTATAATTACAGGGGTCCTTATAAGTGGTAGAGGGAGACAGAAAAGGAAGAATCAGACAGTGAGAAACTCTGCCAGATGTTTGAAGGTGGAAGAAGGGGCAAAAATCCAATAAGGAAGATGGAGGAAGGGGACAATAATCCAAGGAATGTGGGCCACCTCCAGAGGCTGAAATAAGCAAGGAAGTGAATTCTCCCCAATAGCTCCAAGAAGGAACAGCCCTGAGGACACCATGACTTTAGTCCAGTTAGACCCACTTTAGACTTCTAAACTCCAGAACTGCAAGGTAATATTGTGTTGTCTTAAGCCACTAACTTCGTTGTAAATTTTTGCAGCAGCAATTAATATAGTGCTCAATAAATACTTTCAGATTGAAGAACCTATAAAATGTGATGGCATAAAGACACCATCAATAAATCCTGAGTATTTAAGAGAGAGGTTCTTGCTCTGCTGCTTTGTGCCTGTTTTACATTTTTTGTAGAGTCGGTGGTTTCATTATATTGCCCAAGGGTGGTTTTGAATTTCTCGCCTCAAGCAGTTCTCTTGCCTTGGCCTCGCGAAGTGCTGAGGTTGTAGATGTGAGCCACCACACATGGCAAATCTTTTTTGTCACACTTATATGCCCTAGTTAGTAGAGATGGAAATCAACTGACGATCTTCCTTTAGCTATGCACATAGTTGAAGCCAACTGTTAAATACTCAACTTTTTTAAAATTGGATTTTTTTTTGTGGTAAAATATCCATAACAAAAAATTTACCGTCTTAATCATTTATAAATATTCTGTTCGGTGGCATTTTACACATTCTCTTCATTGTGCAACCATCACCACTATCCATTTCCAGAACATTTAAATCTTTAAAGTGCAATTCTGTTCCCATTAAATAATAGCTAACTCCCCATGTTTATCTTCCCCAGCCTCAGGCAACCATCATTCTACTATCTGTCTCTATGAGTTTGACTACTCTCAGGTACCTCATTAACATAAGTAGAACCGTGTCTTTTAGTGTCTGACTTATGTCATTTAGCATATCTTCAAGGTTCATCCATGTTGTAGCATATGTCAGAATTTCATTCCTCTTTTATTTTAGTTTTGATAATTTTTTTATTTTTAATTTTTGTGGGTACATATTGTGTATATTTATGGGATGCATGAGATAGTTTGATTTGGGCAAGAAATACATAATAATCACATCATGGAAAATGGGGTATCCATCCCTCAAGCATTTATCCTCTGTATTACAAACAATCCAATTATAATCTTTTTGTTATTTTAAAATATACAATTAAATTATTTTGACAATAGCCATCCTTTTGTGCTATTAAATACTAGGTATTATTTATTTTATTCATTCTTTCTAACAAACTTTTTGTAACTATTTAGTATCCCCACTTACCCCTTACCCCTTACTGCTCTTCCAAACCTCTGGAAACATCCTTCTACTCTGTATCTCCATATGTTCAATTGTTTTGAATTTTACATCCCATAGATAAATGTGAATATGTAATATTTGTCTTCCTGTACCTAGCTTATTTCACTTAACATAATGATCTCCAGTTCTATCCATGTTATTGCAAATGGCAGGATCTTATTCTTCTTTATGGCTGAGTAGTACTCCATTGTGTGTACCACATTTTCTTTATGTATTCATCTGTTGATGGACACTTAGGTTGCTATCAAATCTTGGCTATTGTGAACAGTGCTGCAATAAACATTAAAGTACAGGTATCTCTTACATACACTGATTTCCTTTCCTTTAGGTGTGTACTCAGCAGTGGGATTGCTCCATTTTTAGTTTTTTGAGAAACCTCCAAAACTGTCCTCCATAATTGTTGTATTAATTTACATTCCCACCAACAGGGTATAAGGATTCTCTTTTCTCCATATCCTCATCAGCATTTGTTATTGACTGACTTTTGGATAAAAGTCATTCTAACTGGGGTGAGATGATACCTCATTGTAGTTTTGATTTGCATTTCTCTGATGATCACTGATGTTGAACACCTTTTCATAAACTTGTTTTCCATTTTGCATATCTTCTTTTGAGAAATGTATTTTCAGATTGTTGCTAATATTTTATTTGCATTATTATATTTTTTTCCTATAGAGTTGTTTGCACTCCTTATATATTTACTTACTAATCCCTTGTCAGAGGGGTGATTTGCAAGCATTTTTTATCTCATTTTGTTGGATATCTCTTCACTTTGTTGATTGCTTCCTTTGCTCTGCAGAAGCTTTTTAACTTGATGTGATCCCACTTGTCTACTTTTCTTTGGTTGCCTGTGCTTGTGGGTATTATTCAAGAAATTTTTGCTCAGGTTAATGTCCTAGAGAATTTTCCCAATATTTTCTTGTAGTAGTTTTATAATTTGAGGTCTTAGATTTAAGTATTTGCTCTATTTTGATCCAAATTTTTGTATATGGTGAAAGATAGGGGCCTAGTTTTATTCTTTTGCATATAGATATCCAGTTTTCTTAGCACCATTTATTGAAGAGATCATCTTTTCCCCAGTGTATGTTCTTGGTACCTTTGTCAAAAATGGGTTCAATGTAGGTGTGTGAATTTGTTCCTGGATTCTCTATTCTATTCCATATGTTTATGTATCATTTTTGTGCCAGTACCATGTTGCTTTGGTTACTATAGCTCTGTAGTATAATTTGAAGTCAGGTAATGTGATTCCTCCAGTTTTGTTCTTTTTGCTCAAGATACCTTTGGCTATTCTTTGTCTTTTGTGGTTCCATATAAATTTTAGGATTTTTTTTTCTATTTTCATGAAAAATGTCATTGGTATTTTGATAGGGATTGAATTACATCTGTAGATTGCTTTGGGTAGTATGAACATTTTAACAATATTGATTCTTCCAATCCAGGAACATGGACTGTCTTTCCATTTTTGGTGTTCTCTTCAACTTATTCTATCAGTGTTTTACAGTTTTAATTTTAGAGATATTTTACCTCTTTGTTTAATTCCTAGGTATGTAATTTTATTTATGGCTACTGTAACTGGAATTAATGGTTTTGATTTCTTTTTCAGATTGTTCACTTTTGGCATATAGAAAGTCCACGGATTTTTGCATGTTGATATTAAATCCTGTAACCTTACTAAATTTGTTTATCAGTTCTAATAATTTTCTTGTGGAGAGTTTAGCTTTTTCCTAATATAAGAAAATATTATCTATAAACAAGTATAATTTGACTTCTTCCTTTCCAATTTAGATGCCCTTTATTTCTTTCTCTTTTGTAATTGCTCTGGCTAGGACTGCCAATACTATGTGAAATAACTGAGATGAAAGAGGACATCCTTGTTGTGTTCCAGATCTTAGAGGAAAGATTTTCAGTTTTCCCTCATTCAATTTGATACCAGCTATGGTTCCGTCTTATATGATTTTTATTAGGTTGAAATATATTCCTTCTATACCCAGGTTTGTGAGGGCTTTTATTATGAGGGGATATTGAATTTTATCAAATGTTCTTTTAAGCATTAATTGAAATGATCACATGTTTTTTGTCCTTCATTCTGTTGATATGATGTATCACAATGATCGATTTGGGTATGTTAAACCATCCTTTAACATCCCTGAGATAAATTCCACTGTCACGATGAATGACATTTTTATGATCTTTTAAATGTATGGTTTAATTCAGTTTGCTAATATTTTATTGAGTATTTTTGCATCAATTTTCATCAGGGATATTAGCCTGCAGTTTTCTTTTTAGATAATATGTCTTTGTTTGGTTTTGGTATCAGGATAATACCAACTGCATAGAATAAGTCTAGAAGTATTCCTTCTCTCTATTTTTCAGAACAATTTGAATAGAAATGGCACTAATTATTCTTTTTTAAAAAAATCCCCTTTTACTGTCATCATAAACTCTCATTTCTTACAAGTCACTAAGGGTATAATTCTATAATGTTTAAAAAATTAGGGAAATGCAGAGTTGAGTTTTCCCATGCTGCAGGCTAACAATGGACATCCACAAGGATGTGCAATCTCCAAAGCAGCAACCAATAACATATATCTGTGGAGAATGTCACACAGAAAATGTAATAAAATCTAGGGATCCAATCAGATGCAGAGGATGTGGATACAGAATAAAGTACAAGAAAATGACTAAAAGATTTGTCATTTTTGGTGCTCGATGAAACCTAGAAATTCAGAGGAATGTCTTCATTTATACTTGGATTTGCTCTCTCAATGTTTCTGATTGTTGTATAGGTTTTGATTTTGCATACAGTAGTTTCCCCTTATCTCTGGGGGTTATGTTTCAAGGCCCCCAGTGGACTCCTGAAACCTCACATAGTACCAAGCATTTATACACTGTTTTTTTTCTATATTTACATACCTATGATAAAGTGTAATGTATAAATTAAGCATAGCAAGAGATTAATCATAATAAAATAGAACAATGATAACATGCTGTAATAAAAGTTATGTGAATGTGGTTGTGTCTCTTGCTCTCAGAATATCTTCTTGTACAGTACTCACTCACCTATTTTAGAATGTGGTTGACTACAGGTAACTGAAACCACAGAAAGGGAAACTTTGGATGAGGGGGCACTACTGTACTTAGAAATACAACTATATATATATGATTTTATTTTTAAGACCATACTGTATTTAGGTATCTACTAATATTTTGTATAAAGCAATTTTTTGTTCCATTATATGACTTTTAATTTTATTGTATATGTAATCTGACACACAATAAAGGGTAAAGTTGCTTCCCCAAGGCACACTTTTAATTAAAACCTAGAATCATCTGCAGTCCTTGTTAAAAATGCAGGCTTCTAGAACTCTCTGAAGTTCTGATTAAATAAATTTATTGGAAACAAAAAAAATGTAAAGATATTCTTGTTAGTGTTAACCCCAATAGCTAGAAGATAATAATTTAAATGTTGCTAGCATAAAGAAAACATTAATATTTAAGGTGATAGAAATTCCAATTACCTTAATTTGATTATGTAACAGTGTCAAATTATCAAAAATATCCCCAAAATATGTACGTGTACTATGTATCAATTATATATATATATATTTTATTGTACTTTAGATTCTGGGGTACATGTGCAGATCATGCAGAATTGTTGCATAGGTACATACATGGCAATGCGGTTTGCTGCCTACATCCCCTGTCACCTATATCTGGCATTTCTCACCATGTTATCCCTATCCAACCTCCCTACCCCCCACTGTCCCTCCTCTATTCCCCCCCAACAGACCCGAGGGTGTGATGCTCCCCTCCCTGTGTCCGTGTGTTCTCATTGTTCAACACTCACCTATGAGTGAGAACATGTGGTGTTTGATTTTCTGTTCTTGTGTCAGTTTGCTGAGAATGATGGTTTCCAGGTTCATCCATGTCCCTACAAAGGACACAAACTCATCATTTCTTATGGCTGCATAGTATTCCATGGTGTATATATGTCACATTTTCCTTGTCCAGTCTGTCATCGATGGGCATTCGGGTTGGTTCCAGGTCTTTGCTATTGTAAACATTGCTGCAATGAACATACATGTGCATGTGTCTTTATAATAGAATGATTTATAATCCTTTGGATATATACCCAGTGATGGGATTGCTGGGTCAAATGGAATTTCTATTTCTAGGTCCTTGAGGAATCACCACACTGTCTTCCACAATGGTTACACTAATTTACACTCCCACCAACAGTGTAAAAGTGTTCCTATTTCTCCACATCCTCTCTAGCATCTATTGTCTCCATATTCTTTAATGATCATCATTCTAACTGGCATGAGATGGTATCTCCATGTGGTTTTGATTTGCATTTCTCTAATGACCAGTGATGATGGACATTTTTTCATATGTTTCTTGGCCTTATATATGTCTTCCTTTGAAAAATGTCTGCTCATGTTCTTTGCCCACTTTTGAATGGGTTTTTGTGTTTTTTTTTTTCTTGTAAATCTGTTTTAGTTCTTTGTTGATTCTGGATATTAGCCCTTTGTCAGATGGGTAGATTGCAAAAATTTTTTCCCATTCTATTGGTTGCTGGTTCACTTTAATGATTGTTTCTTTTGCTGTACAGAAGCTCTGGAGTTGAATTAGATCCCATTTGTCTATTTTGGATTTTGTTGCCAATGCTTTTGGTGTTTTAGTCATGAAGTCCTTTCCTATGGCACTAATTGTTCTTTAAATGTTTGGTAGAATTCAGCAGTGAAGCCATTGGACTTTTCTTTACTGGGTGAGTTTTTGGTATGGCTTTGATCTTGCTACTTGTTATTGATCTGTTCAGGTTTTGGGTTTCTTCAAGGTTCAATCTTTATATGATGATAAAAGTTTATGTGTCTAGGAATTTATCCATTTCCTCTAGATTTTCCAATTTATGGGCATTTAGTTGCTCTTAGTAGCCACTAATGATCCTTTGAATTTCTGCAGTATCAGTTGTAATGTCTCCTTTTTCATCTCTGATTTTATTTATTTGAGCCTTATCCCTTTTTTCCATCGGTCTGGCTAAAGGTTTGTCATTTTTGTTTATCTTTTCAAAAAACCAGCTTTTTGTTTTATCTTCTGTACTGTTTTCTTCATTTCAATTTTATTTATTTCTGTTGTGATCTTTATTTTATCTTTTCTTCTACTAATTTTGGGTTTGTTTTGCTCTTGCTTTTTTAGTTCTTTAAGATGCATTGTTAGGTTATTTATTTGAAACTTTTCTTCTTTTTTGAAGCAGGCACTTATAGCTATAAATTTCCCTTTTAGAGCTGTTTTGCTGTTTCCCATAGGTTTTTTTTTGTTGGGTTTCCATTATCATTTGTTTCAAGACAATTTTCAATTTTCTTCTTAATTTCTTCACTGACCCACTGGTCATTCAGGAGCATATTGTTTAATTTCTATGAATTTGTTTAATTTCCAAAATCCCTCTTGTTGATTTCTAGTTTTATTCCATTGTGGTCAGAGAAGATGCTTGATATTATTTCAATTTTTTTGATATTGTAAGACTTGTTTTGTGACATAACATATGGTCTATCTTTGAGAATGATCCATGTGTGAAAGAGAAGAATGTATATTCTGCAGCCTTTGGAGGAAATGTTTTGTAAATATGTATTAGGTTTACTTGTTCTATAATGCAGATTAAGTCTACTGTTTCTTGAATTTGTGTCTGGAAAATCTGTTTAATGCTGAAAGTGGGGTGTTAAAGTCTCCAGCTATTATTGTATTGAGGGTCTATCTCTCTAGCTCTAATGTCTGCTTTATATATCTGGGTGCTCCAGTTTGGGTGCATATATATTTATGATTGTTACATTCTATTGATGGATTGACCTTTTTATCATTATATAATAACCTTCTTTGTCTCTTCTTACAGTTTTTTGTCTGGAAATCTATTTGCCTGATTTAAGTATAGCGACTCCTGCTCTTTTTTGGTTTCTCTTTGTGTGGAATGTCTTTTGCATCTCTTTATTTTCAGTCTTTTCTTTATAGATGCAGTGTGTTTTTTGTAAGCAACAGATAATTGGGTCTTGTTTTTCAATCCATTTAACTGCCCTATATCTTTTGATTGGAGAGTTTAATTCATTTACGTTCAATGTTACTATTGATAAGTAGGAATTTCTGCCATTTTGTTATTTGTTTTATGGTCTTCTTTTTCTTTCTGTTTTCCTTTTAGGGAAGGTGATTTTCTCTGGTAGTATGATTTAATTTGTTGCTTTTAATTTTTTTGTGTATTTATTGTATGTTTATTTGTCTTGAGGTAACCATTAGGCTTGCAAATACTATAAAACTCGTTATTTTAAACTGAGTTGACTTAACAATGTTTGTTTACGATTGCATAAAGAAACACATAAAAAAACTAATAACTTTACACATTAACTTCATCTTCCTGCTTTTAAACTTTTTGTTGTTTCTTTTTATGTTTTATTATACTGTGTCTTGAAATGTCATTGTATTATTATTTTTGATTGGTTTATCATTTAGTATTTCTATTTAAGACAAGAGTAGTTTACACACAACAACTACAGTGTAATACTAGTGTGTGTTTTTCATTGTGCTTACTATTACCAACGAGTCTTCAGATGATTTCCACTTGGTCATTAACATCCATTTTTTTTCTTTTTCAGATTGAAGAACTCCCTTTAGCATTTCTTGTAGGACAGGTCTGGTGATGATACCCCTCAACTTTTGTTTGTCTGGGAAGGTCTTTATTTTTCCCTTTTGTTTGAAGAATATTTTCACCAAATATACTATCCTAGTGTAAAAGTTTTTTCCTTCAGCACTTTAAATATGTCATACCACTGTCCCCAGACGTGTAAGGTTTCCACTGAAAAGTCTGCTGTGAGGTTTATTGGAGCTCCATTGTATGTTATTTGTTTCTTTTCTCTTGCTGCTTTTAGGATGCTTTGTTTATCCTAGACCTTTGGGAGTTTGATTATATGATGCCTTGAGGTAGTCTTCTTTGGGATAAATCTTAGTATTACATAACCTTCTTGTACTTGAATGTTGATATCTTTATCGAAGTTTGGAAAGTTCTCTGCTATTATCCCTTTGAATAAACCTTCTACCCTTTCTCTTTCTCTACCTTCTCTTTAAGGCCAATAACTCTCAGATTTACCCTTTTGAGACTATTTTCTAGATCTTGTAGGCATGCTTCATTGTTTGTTGTTCCTTTTTCTTTTTTCTCCTCTGACTATGCATTTTCAAGTAGTTTGTTTTTAAGCTTATGAATACTTTCTTCTGATTGATCAATTCTGCTATTAAGAGAATCTGATAAATTCTTCAGTATTTCAATCACATTTTTCAACTCCAGAATTTCTGCTTGATTCTTTCTAATTGTTTAATTCTCTTTGTTTACTTTATCTGATAGAATTCTGAATTCCTTCTTTGTATCATCTTGAATTTATTTGAATTTCCTCAACATGCAGCTATTTTGAATTATCTCTCTGAAATGTCACATGTTTCTGTTTCGTCAGGATTAGTTCTTTGTGCCTTATTTAGTTCATTTGGTGAGGTTATGCTTTCCTGGATGATCTTGATGCTTGTAGATATTCTTCAGTCTTCGAGCATTGAAGAGTTGGATATTTATTTTAGTCTTTGCAATCTGGGCTTGTTTGTGCCCAACCTTCTTGAGAAAGCTTTCCAGGTATTAAAAAGAACTTGGGCCCCAAGTCCAATATCTCTGTGTTTTTTGAAGACTTGTAGAGGTACCACCTTGATGGCCTTGAATAAGATTCAGAAGAATTATCTGTATTACCAGGAAGAGATTCTTGTGTTTTTTTTTCCCCTTACTTTCTCCCAAATAAATGGAGTCTCTGTGTCTTTGCTGAGCTGCATGGAACTGGGGTATGGTAATGCAAGCACCCTTGTGGCCATCACCACTGGGATTGCCCTGTGTCAGACCTGAAGCCAGCACAGCACTGGGTCTTTCCCAAGCACTGGGTCTTGCCCAAAGCCTACTGTAACCACTACCTGGCTATCTCCTATGTTCACTCAAGTCCCTAGGTCCAGCTAGGTTTATGTTCTTCCCTTCAGGGCATTGAGTTTCCCTAGGACTTGCACAGGTCCAGAGATGTCTGGGAGCCAGATATTGGAATCAAATATCCTAGAAATTTGTCTGATGTTTTATTCTACTGTGACTAAGCTGGCCCTCAAACCACAATACAAAGTCCTTCTTGCTCTTCCCTCCCTTTTCCACTGGCAGAGTAGCATCTCCCTGTGGCCACAAATACCACCACTGACCCATGGTTGAGGGGGTTCTGTCAGGCCACTGCTGATGTTTACTTAAATCCCAAGGGCTCTTTGGTCAGCTGGTGGTGAATGTTGCCAGGTGTGGGACTCAACCTTCAAGGCAGTGGGCTCTCCAGTGGCCTAGGGGAGGTCCATAAATACTGTTCAAGAGCCTGGACCTGGATTTGGGGACTCCAAGAGGCTGTCTGTTACTTTAACCCCTTGTGGCCGAGTTGGTACCTAAGGTGCAAGACAAACTCCCCTTCACTTTTCCCTCTGCTTTTCTCAAACAGGAGGAGTCTTTTACTGTAGCCATCACAGCTGGAAATGTTCTGGGTCACACCTATAGTGAGCATGTGTCAGAGTCCAAGGCCAGTGGCATTCTACCTGGGTACTAATGCTTATTATTCAGGGCTCAAGGGGTCTGTAGTTAACAGGTGATGAATTATGTCAGGATTGGGTCCTTCCCTTCAAGGTAGCACGTTCCCTTTTGGTCCTGGGTGTAGGTAAAAATGTTGTCCATTAGCTAAGGCCTGGAGTGGGAGCCTCACAACTCTGCCTGTTGACCTATCCTACTGTGGTTGAACTGGTATCCAAGATGCAAGACAAAGTCCTCTTTACTCTTCATGTTTTTCTCCTTAAGAGGAGGAAAGGAGTATTTCTTTGATTTACTTTCTCATATGCACAAGGCTGTTTTATTCATCATTTAACAGTCCTCTTTAATTAGTGCATATAAGAAAGTAGATCAAACATTTTTTTATAGATAGCAGTATGAGAAAATTACCACAAAAGAATTCCAGAGTACTGGCTCACAAAGGACTGAACTGATATCCAAGATGCAAGACAAAGTCCTCTTTACTCTTCATTTCTTTCCTAAGTGGAAGAAAGAAGTCACTTTTGTTGCTGCAAGCTGAGCTGCCTGGGGTTGAGGAAGGGATGGTGCAAGCAGTCCCTTAGCCATTCCAGCTGATGTGTCCCTGTGTCTTGTGCCACCCTAGTTCTGTGGTACTGAGCCCGGCTCAGCACTAGGAGTTGCCTAGGAATTGCAGCCCTTGTGCCCTAACTGTCTTTCAAGTTTACCTAGGACCCCAGTGTACTTTGGCATGCAGTGGAGAGGCTTGCTGAGAAGCTCAAGTTATGACCACTGAGATGGGTGATTTTCCTCTGGCTAGGTATGGTCCAAATGTTCCTCTGTGCATAGTTGCTAGCTGAACCCATCATGGCTTTGCTTTATGCTATGACAGGGTAGCACTGAGTCCAGTGTTAAAAGCTCCTTTCTGTAGGCAGGTCATTCTGTCTAGTGTTCAGCTCTTAGAAGAAAGGAGGCCCTGGAGTGGATGGCTCCTCTCTGCAGGCAGGTCATCTCACCAAGTGTTCAGCTCTCAGCAGAGGGTAGTTCCTCTCTGCAGCTGGTTATCCTGTTGTCTGCAGCTCTTAGCAGAGAAAAGGCCCTGAAGAGGGTAGCTTCTCTCTGCACTGGTCATCCCTATGTCTGCTCTGCTCTGGCTGAGTCTGGGATTTTTATGGTCTTCAGAGGGGGAAAGTGTGTGCTGATTGATCTACGGATAGCCATGTTGGGTCCAGGAAAAAGAACCTTGAGTTCCCTGGTCTCCAGGCTTCAGGCCTTCCTCGGCCTGAAGGTGATGCTTCACCTGGGACCTGTCCCCTTTCATCCAGGAGCCTGTTTATCTCCTCACACCATTCATGGACGCCCAGGTTGTTTGTGCTAAGGGGAGCCTGCAGGCCAGCAATGAGCTGCCCTCAGCCCCTCCTCAGCTTCCCTCCAGTGCCCCTTGGCACCCAAAGTCCAGACGGGGCTGATGTGGCTGGGGGCTGGTGTGTCAGTGATGGCCTAGGCATGTGCCCACCTTGCTGGGCTGCTACAGTGACTGGGCTTGGCCTCAACCTTGCTCCATTATCAGTGGGCGCTGGGAATAGGGAGAGGCCAGGCAGTGGGAGCAGGCACTTCAGAACCTGCAGGGGGCGGTGGGGCCTTTTCAGGCCTCCAAGAACACAGGGATGCCATCTACAGCCAGGCTTGGGTTGCTGCAGATGCACCCAGGTAACTCCCTCCCCACCAACTCGGAAGGGGCAGGGCTCCTGCTTGTCTCCAGCTCCTGCAGGCTTTGTGGAGCATGCAGCTCCGGCCACACCTCCGGGATTGCAGCAGGTGCTGACAGAGCACAGAGCACGGAGATAGCCAGGTCTTGAGTGGGCCAGGGCAGCTACAGAAGCACCCTGGTAGGGCGGGTCTTCCGCCTGCTCTGCTACCATCATAATCATTGGTGATTCTGGCCATCTTTTTATGCTTTTATTGGCCATTCATGGATCATCTTTGGAAAAATATCCATTTAAGTCTTGCTGATTTTTAAATTGGGTTGTTTTTTGTTTTTGTTGTTGAATTGTAGGTGTTCATTTTATATTCTGGATATTAGCCCCTTATCAGACATACAAATGCAAATATTTTCTTTCATTCTGGGAATTGCCTTTTCTCTCTGTTGATGATGTTCTTTGACATGCACAATTTTAAATTTTCATGAGGTCCAACTTGTCTGTTGTTTCTTTCACTGCCTGTGATTTTGTCTTTTTTTTTTTTAAGGTTTGAATTATGCTAATTTATTAATGATTCAGAGGTCCTGTATTTAACATTTTGTTTTTTTCATGCCTATATCTTGAACCTTCAATCAGGTACTCATATCTTTATTGGTATGTGGAGCCCAGATACCTTTACTTTTAGAATTATTGTTACTCTGGTGTGTGGAAGAATTCTGATTTTGGAACATTATTCTAGTATCTAAGAAGAAAATAGTTATACCTATAGCTTCATGGAATATATATATATATATATATATATATACACACACACACACACACACACGTATATATATATATATATATATATATATATATATACACATTTGCTAAAATTGAGAATAATCAAATTAAATATGCCTTAGAGTGGAAAATGTGGTTTTCTCATAAGAAGTAAAAACTACCTTATAATAAAAAATTTAACGTATGAAAATTATGACTATTCTGTTAGCTATGAAGTATAATATACTTGACTGGATTAAGGTTTACATCTGTCCCTTTCATTTATCACTGTGGTTTAGGCAAAAAGGTTTACTATAGAAGTAATGTTAAATTTCGAAAAATAAATTCTATGAGTAGTTTTCATTGACAGGCTGGGATTTCTTTTAAATAATTTGTCAAAATTATGTTGAACATATTTTCAGGAAATTTACCACATGGCTTGTATAAAAAGAGGTCTACTATACCTCCATTTGTGTAACCCCAAGTGGGAAGATCCTAATTGGTTTAAAAATTATTCTGGCATCATACTCTGCTCACCTAAAGAGAGGACAAGTGGGACATCCTGATTTGCACTCTGTGGTCAAGTGTTAATGACTCTGAAAAAGAACTGACTGTGATCATGGAAAACATCTGACTTCTGAAGCTTATTGGCATTTTCTGGCACATGAATCCTGCCTAAAAGAATCCTGAATAAAATAGGCACAGCCAGTTGGATGAATCAGACATCCAGCATCTTTCAGAAAAGGTCAAATTTACACACATGGAAGTTTATAGATCCTGTACTTAAATAAATATAACATGTATAAACCTTCTGCCTTAGCTAGTTTGCGCTGCTATAACAAATTATCATAGATTTGGTGGAATATAAACAGCAACATTTTTTTTCCTCACATTTCTGTGGTTTGGAAGTCTGAGATCAAGGGATGAGGATGCTGCTATGGTCCATTCTGGGTTCTGATGAGGGTCCTTTTCCAGGTTGCTGATTGCCTCCTCATTGTAGCCTCAGAAGGCAAGAGAGCACTCTGAGGTCCCTTTAATAAGGGCATTAGTCCCATTTGTGAGGGCTCCACCCTCATGAACTGGTAACCTCTCAAATTCCCATGTAGGGATCCACAAACATTTAGTCAGTTTATCTCCAAAATATTTTTTCTATTCTCTTCATTTCTACCTATTTCTCTCTCATTTCTTTTTGGAATGTTTTTTCACCTGCCAATTTATTTGTGATTCATTGTCTTGTTGGGAGTGTGGGTACTCAAAGAATCCAAATTTAAGGGCTGAAAGTTCTCAGGGACCAGGGCAAGGCCATGAATCAGAGCTAGGCAGGCAAATCAGAGTCCTGTTTTCATTTCAGAGTAGAGGCCAGCACCTACTGTATGAGAAGCCACTTGGACTAACAAAAACCAGGAAAATACAGCAAGTAGACATTATGCAAGATCAGAAGTGCAGAATCCAGGCACATGGACATAGCCAGATGACCTGTAAGGACTGTAGGAATAAAAAAAATCCCGTAGAAATTCATTTCTGTAAAACCACCTTTGTTTGGTGCACTCTTTACAACCCAAGGCCACCATTCTATGACTCAGATTCTCATTATTTCTTGGTTATACAATTTGGATAACTTTTTGTGGCCCCCCTCCTTTCCATCTCCTTTTTTGCCTTCAATTCATCATAGCTCTGGAATCAGATTGGTTTTGCCAAAGTAAATAGTCAATTAAACCACCCCACTATTCTAGAACTTTCAACAACTCCTCATAGCTTTCCAGACAAAATATTTATGTTCCCGTGAATTTTCTCAGTTCTTTGTGAGCCAGTACTCTGGAATTAATTTGTGGTACTTTTTTCATAATGCTATCTGTAAAAAATGTTTGATTTACTTTCTCATATGCACTAATTAAACATGGCTGTTTTATTCATGATGAACTATAAGCAAAGCTCCTAGGACTTATGAGCTTTAAAAAAGCTTACAAAAAGGAGATGATATCTGAAAAATTTTCATAACCCTGATTCAAGTCTGAAGGAGGAAAAATAAAGACAAATTAATACCTGGAAAATTTTACAAACCTGCAGAATATCTAGAACACAGAAAAATTTCAGCTGTAACCAGAGAAAAAATATTTTATTTGTGTAAAAGTAATTAATTTACAACAATAATATTAGAGGCCAGAAGACAAATAAATAATATACTTAACTATAGAACAAAACAACTGTAAAATTAGAACTGTATACCAGGTTAAATTATTATTAGAGTGAGGAAAAAAATAAAAATATTTCAGACAAAGACACTGAGAGCTTATCACCAGCACACCATTGCTGAAAGAAATACTAAACGATAGACATCAAGAAGAATGAAATTCAATCTAGAAAGGGTTCAGTTGTTTAAAAAAGAAAGAAAGGATAAGCAAAGGAATTTCTAAATATGTGTGTAATCTGAGTAAATATTGACTAAAAAGTAATAATGATGACTAACTTGGAGGGTTATAAAAACAAAGTCGAATGAAAATATTAGACACTAGAACACATGGAAGGTGGATTCTAAGGTCCTCCTTGTACTGCTCAAGAGGAGGTTAGAAATATTGATTTTGTTAATTCAAATATTTGTGTTAAAAATGTAAGGATAATCATTTTATGCAAGGAAATAAAATAACTTCCAAAAGTGAAGAAGAAAAAAGGGAGAAAGAAAATATAAAAAATCTAACAGAGGGCAAGAAAGAAGAAAAAAGGATCTCCCCCTCCAATGAAAGAATATTGCATAAAGATATAAAGTAAAATGATAAAAGTAAATAAAAATATATGAGTAAATTGGATAATAAACATAATCCTACCATATTCAGCTCATACTTATTTCATATAAAAAGAGTTATAAAAAGTTTGAAAAGATGTAAAATACAAATGCTACTTCAGAAAAAACTGTAATAGGCAAATTAACGTCAGCCAAAATCCATTAGGGCATGAAAGCATTAATAGGAATAAATCACAGTCCTACATGTATAAAACTCTTAGAAGATAACATAGGAGAAACGCTACATGACCTTGGTTATGGTAATGACTTTTTATACATGACACCAAAGGCATAATACACAAAAGAAATAATTGCTAAGCCAGACTTCATTAAAATGAAAAACTTCTTCTCTGTAAAAGACATTATCAAGAGAATAAGACAAGCCAGATTGGGAGAAAATGTCTGCAAAGACATATTTGTTAAAGAATATTTATCCAAAAGATATAAAGAATTCTTAAAACTCAACAAAAAGAAAATAAAAAACCTGATTAAAAATGAGCAAAAGAGTTGGAAAGACACTTCACCAAAGAAGATGTATTGATGGCATATAAACTTATGAAAAAATGCTCAACACTGTATGTCATTAGGGAATTGCAAATTAAAACAGTGAGATACCACTACCATCTTATTGGAATGGCAAAATCCAAAACACTGACAAGACCAAACGCTGACAAGGATGTGGAACAACAGGAACTCTCACTCATTGCTGGTGTGAATGCAAAATAGTACATTTATTTTGGAAAACACTTTAGCAGTTTATTACAAAACTAAACATACTTTTACCATGCAGCTCAACAATCATGCTCCTTGATATGTACCCAAATGAGCTGAAAGCTTATATTTACACAAAAACCTTCTCACAGAAGTTTATATTAATAGCAGTTTTATCCATGATTACCAAAACCTGAAGCAACCAAGACATTGTTCAGTAGGTGAATGGATAAATAAATTGTAATATATCCAGACTATGGAACATTATTTATTACTAACAAGAAATGAGCTATTAAGCCATGAAAAAAGACATGGAGCAAACTTAAATGCATATTAATAAGTGAGGGAAGCCCATCCAAAGAGACTACAGACTGTATAATTTCAGCTATACGACATTCTGAAAAAGGCAAAACTACCAGACACTGTAAAAAGATCAATGGCTGACAGTGGAGGGAGGAATGAATAGGTGATTTTTTATGGCAGTGAAACTATTCTGTATGCTATCATAATGATGGATACAGATCAGTGTACATTTGTCAAAATTCATAGGATGTGCAACACTTAGAGTGAGTTCTAATGTAAACTATGGATTTAGGGTGATAATGGTTTGTCAGTGGAGGTTTATTGATTTTAACAAGTGTACCACTCTAGTGTAGGATGTTGATAATAGGAAAGCTATGTATGTGTGGAAGTGGGGGAACTCTGTACTTTTCACTCAATTTTGCTGTGAATCTAAAAGAGCTCTAAAAATGGAAATGTCTATTTAAATAAAATAACAACAGAAAGGTATTCAAATAAATTTCATCCTGTATGTTTGGAAACTAATTATGATTTTAAGTCTGGTTATGAAAGTAAATAAGATACAAAATTACTTTTAAAAGATTAATATTGCATTGTTTTGAAAACTACATATAATCTTGAGATTAAACATCAGAAACAGTAAGAAGACTGAGAAATAGGTATAATATGGATTAAGTAATGAAGAGAATAAAAGT
Organism: Cacajao melanocephalus; assembly: GCA_963573385.1. NCBI lineage: Eukaryota > Metazoa > Chordata > Mammalia > Primates > Pitheciidae > Cacajao > Cacajao melanocephalus. The sequence continues at coordinate 51,406 of CAUYLG010071200.1, read as the reverse complement.
ATTCTAAAATCTTTGTCTTAAATAGTCTCAAATGGGCTATTTTACTGTTAATTGGAATGACTAGAAAATCCAGAATAAATAATGCATTTGAAAAACTGCAAGAACATGGCTTTAGGTAGGATAAATTAATTAATAATGTAAAAATGCAAATTCTCTCTAAACTTATAAACAGTCTAATTTCAAATTATCAATATGCTTTTTTTTGCAACTAGACAAAAATGATTCTAATGATTTCTAAAAGAATGTACATGCAACAATGGATAGGAAATCCTAAAAGAGGGAAATATAAACAGGGTTTACTTTGTCAGATGTTAAAATGCTTTCAAGGTTTTTTTCTTGAAAAAAATATTAAAATGCATTATGGCAATGTAATTTTGAGATACTGTGAAAATAAATTTTAAAATGTATGGAAATTTACATCATGATGACATTTTAAATCCATGAAATAAAGATGGATTATCTAGAAAAAAATTGATACTGGGAAAATTTTCTAGTTATTTGGAAAATAATGAATCTGAGTTCACTAATGTAAATTCTAAGTAGACCACAGACTTAGTGTATACATATAAGCAAAAACTCAAAAACTAATAAACTAAACAAAAACTGTAAAAGCAATATTTTCTAAGTGCTAGGAACTATATTTCTTTTACAGATTTGAAAACAGAGGCAGATAGAGGTTAAGTAACTGGTCAAGTTCACACGGCAAGAGGTAAAGCAGGGATTCTGAACACAGTTTGATTTCAGACCCAAATTTGCCCTAGGCACTGTGTTGCACACCACTGCTGCAACGGTTAATTTTATGCGTTATCTTTTCTGGACCATGGATGCCCAGCTAAGTGTTTAAACATTTTATCTGGGTGAGTCTGTGAGGGTATTTCTGGAAGAGATTAGCATTTGAATTGGTGGACTGGGTAAAGCAGATTGTTCTACCCAATACAGATGGGCCTCATTCAATCTGTTGAGGGTCTAAATAGAACAAAATGGCAGAGGATGGTTGCATTCACTCAGGCTGACTGCTTGAGTTGGGACATCAATGTATTCCTGCCCTTGGAACTTCTAGTTCTTCAGCCTTCAGACCCAGACTGGAACCTACACAATTGGCTCTCAAGCCTTCAAACTACACCACTGGATTTTCTGGGTCTCCAGCTTGCAGGCAGCAGATAGTGGAACGTCTTACTCAGCCTCCATAAGTGCATAAGCCAGTACTTATAATGAATTTCTTCATATATATATATATATATATATGTGCTGTTTCTCGAAAATTCTGATACAACTACTCTAGATAAGATTTAAAAATGTATACAGCAGATCAGTATAAAATCAAAAGAAAAATGGCAAACAGAATATTGTTAGTAATACAATTATCTACCACCAGCTAAAGATCAATGTGCCTTACACAAAATTAACACTTAAAAATTAATTAAAAAAAAGATTCCCATTTAATATAAAAACAGGCAAATTCCATGAAGGGATAATTCACACAATTAGGAATACAGATAACTGATAAATATGTGAAAAGATCTTTATTCCCACTAATTAAAGCAATACAAATTAAAATAATACGATAGCTTTTATAACTATAACATTGTCAATTATTAAAATACTGATAATACTAATGTCCCAAAATGTGGAGAAACAATTACTCTTTTACACAGTATTACCCAGTGGCAGCTCACATTGGTGCAATATTTTGAAGCGGTAATTTAGCAATATTTATTAAAATATAACACATCTACATCTGGGAACCCCTTTAAAAGAAATATCTCTACACATATGCAAAGATGTGTATATATATAGAAGATTATTCATTGCAATATTGTAGTTTTTTGCTATCATAAACAATTGCTATTTTGCTGTTATAAATGGTTATAAAACTTGCAGGTTTTTTTGCTATTATAAACAATATTGGAATGAATATTGTAATGTTTTTATATTACAATAGGGGATTAGTTAAATTCAAAATAAGCTGAAGAATTAAAGCAGTAATTTTCACAGGGGGAGTTGGAGGATCATGGGAGAATTCTAGTTTTTTTTTCTTTTTATGTGCCTTCATTTTAATTTTTCCCATACTAAAGTAGTACTTCTACAATAAAAAATTAAGATATAAAAAAATTACTTTTAGAAAAAGCCTCACAATTATTTAAACAGAATAACACCAAAAAATGTTCACAAGTGGATACTCAGCATTATATTGAAAAGATGAAATGATAAGATAATAATAAGCTATAGTATGACAATGAAGAATAATTTCAGGAATCCAAGGATGTTTTAGTATTAGAGACTATATTTACAATATGTAAAAAAGTCAAAGGAAAAGTAGATTTGACCATCTTAGTAGATGTCTGAAAGACTAGATGGATATCAATGTTGATTTTAAAATATATTAGATGTAGAAGAATATCTCACTAATTCTTGTGATTAAGATGATCTCTCTGAACTTAATAGCCAATGTGATACTTAACAGAAACCTCTGGAATAATTTCTTTGAAATTTGTAAAATATGAGAATATCCCAAGTATCCTAAAGGTTATCTACTATTCTTACATGACAAGATTCTGGACATTTCAATATTAAGAAATATAAACATAAACAGGGAAGAAGAAAAAATATTTTTAAAAATGATGTAACTGTGTATTTGGAAAACTCAGGTAAAGTAACTGAAATAAAATTACAACTAATAAGAGAGTTCAGCAATATGTTCAATGACAAAATAAGTATGTAAAATATCAACAGCTCTGTTTTATACCAGTGAAAACCAGTTAGAAGGAAAGGGAGATCCCATTTATCTTCATAAGTAGTTTAACAGATAGATAATAGAAAGTAGTCTACAAATATATTGGTAAATATTTATTAAACCATTTTACAAAAGAGGTTGTAACAATAGTCACCAAAATATTAATTGTGGTTACCACTGAGTGGTTAGATAATACCACTGAGTGGTTAGATAAAAAATTATTATTTTTATTTTCTTCTTTTATCTTTCTTATTTTTTAATTTTATGTTTTATCTATATCTCCTTTAATAGATAAAATTATAAATTACTTATTTAAAAATTATCTTTTATTTTTATAGATTCAAGGGCACGAGTGCAGATGTGTCACATAGATATATTGTGTACTGGTGAAGTCTGGTTAAATTATCAGTTTAAATATATGTCATGATCTGTGATTGCCAACGTCCCTAATAACATCACCTGTGAATTGATTACCACAACAGTAAGCCACATTTCAATGTGTACTGTTGAGAAAATATCAAAATTTGCATAACAGTTTGCCCATCATATGTCAATTCATTCTGCTGCATTAAAAAAAAAAATCATGGGAGATAAGTGTGGCTGCTAGTTCAGAATGAGATTCAGCATTTGTTCAATATGTTTCAAACATTTTAACACATTGGAAAGGTGCTGTTCATTTATCAAGGCATCACGGATACTTTTATGAGCAAATTTTGAAGGAGTAATCTTGTGACTATTCAACCACCTGTAATAAAACAAAATGTTCCAAATTCAATTTAGTTTATCTTTTAAATAAACAAAATGAAGTTCACGGGCCTTGAAACTGTCCTTGTTGAAGAAAGTGAATCTCCTCAGTAAGATAGATTCTGATTTACTGTCTGAAGATATGCTATTGTCCTTTAATAATGTTTTGAAGGCAGATACTAGCTCTGATGATCATATCCAATGTAATTGTGTTATTTATTTGCTGCAGTGCTACACAGTAAATTAATTTTCCTAAATAATAAGAAGGGGATCTAAAAAGAAAATTATAGTTCTTGACCCCTTTTTTTAAAGTAACCAATTCCTAGTGCTTTAATTGAAGGATATTAAGGATGTTAAGGATGAACTCTGCTGTTGAGCAAAAGTCGTTAGGTATTAACAGCCCTTTCTGAGGCAACTTCAGTTAGACTTTTTCTCTAAAGCTACTGACAGCTGTGAGAGAGAGAGCCAATAAAGAGTGAGGCTAGAAGCAAGGAGAGAAAAGGAGAATTCAGTATGATCCCTCTTATTTGAGAAAAGAGCATTGTGGACAAGCTCTCTCTTGAATTAGCCGAAGAAATATATCTGGACTAATAAAAATGTCTTCTTGATTCAGGCAGAAGGAAAGTCAGATAGGACCATGGCAGGCAGAGCCAGGCTTTAAAACCAGAGGTCGGTGGGGGTTGCTGTGCTGGTCGGGGCTGTGTGGTGCACTTAGAGGGAGTTATGCTTGCATGCCTTCTCCAGCAAGTCTTGGGCACCCCTCATGCCCTGCCCTCAGCTCTCTCTTTGTGGCAGAGAGAGAATAAAGGACTTGATAGGTAGTAGTGTCTATGATGCATGGGAAACCCAATTATTTATTTTTTGTTTGTTTGTTTTGTTTTGTTTAGTACAGACGGGGTTTCACCACTTGGGCTAGGCTAGTCTCCAACTCCAACTTCTGACCTCAAGCAATCTGACAGCCTTGGCCTCCCAAAGTGCTGGGATTACTGGCATGAGCCACTGCACCCGAGAAAACCCAATTATTTGGGCTATGGATTGTCAGGCAGGAGACCTGAACTATTTATTTTGTGATTTCACTGCTTTAAAAGGTCACTGTGATAAGAGTGAGAGAAGGAGTTTGTTCAAGATGTTGATTCCTGGCCACCACACCCTGTGCTTCTGATTTAGTAGGTCTTCAGTAGGACACAGGAACCTGCATCTTTAGCCAGATCTCTAGGTGATTCTGATGTGAGTTTTGATTGTATCCCAAATATGCTGAACTAGGTGACCCTGATAGGTAAGAGTCAAGGCTGAACAGAGACATGTGGTGAAACAGTATAGGATGTTGTGGGCAGTGTACCTGCTTCTCCTTATTCTCTGCTGCATCTAATTTACTATGATTGACCTTTCAGGTGGAGAAGAGTAAGTGGGACTGTATGAGTTCGTCAAGGCACTTGGATGAAACCTGACAGACTCCCTTCCATATGGTAAGTCCTCATTTATATTCATTGTTAGTAGAAGGGGAAATCAATAGCAAGGAAAGTGAGATGTTGGGAGGAATGGCCTCTATCAGAATCATGCCTTTTTTTCTTCTTATCTCAGAATTTGCAGGGTTTTAGGAAGAGAAAGTTGATGCAACATCTGAGGAGATGGCTCAGTACAAAGTAGATTGTATTATTACCAAGTCTTAGCATGACCGTAGGTTGAGTCAAGTAATCATTTCACAGAAAGAAAAATAAGTTTCAACAGAGCTAATCCTGACTGAGTTGAGAATTCCTAAATGAACTGTAAAATTATAACTGTGCAAAGGGACTCCATAAAGGCCATGTTTATATATATATTTGGCAAAGTCTGAAAAGCAAAGAGAGTCTCCGGCTCTAATCATCCCATTTAAAAATTGTGGCTACTAAAGCTCTAGTATAATAGGCCATTTGATTCTTATTTTAAGAGAACTAAAGACTTCAGATTCTGCACAGGACTTTGCTCTGTGAATAGGTCCTTAGTGTGCAATTAGCCACTTTTGTAGCCATTAATTTTAGACCACTTATTGCAGAATTATTTGTTCTCAATTCTGCCTGCCAAGAGTACATATGTGCTAAGGTGCTTATTGTACTAATTAATAACATGGCTGAGAATGATGAAGTGATCTGATTGAATGGTTCAATTTTCAAATTGTGGGCTCCCAGTTGGGGGATTAATTCAAAGATGAGTTTTTGGCATCATATTCACGAGTGAGACTTTAAAAAGTCTGGAAGTGCGTACTCATACCTGAGAACTGGGGTTAAAAAGGATTTTTAGAAGACACTTCCCTGACAGAGAAGGCTGAAGAAGACTATGAGAGACAGCACCTGCCTGGCAAGGTTGGCCTCAAAGCTCTCTGTATTAGTCTCAGAAGGTCTCATATCATGCTTAGCAGAGTTTACATATAGACAAGATATTGGAATAACACTGAAGAAGAAGAAACACACATGTCAAATTATAACTTTGGGAATCATTGATTTTATGCCCAGCAAGGGAGGAAATTTGGTAATCGATTCTGAAGCCACCGATTGGGCCAAATGCTGGAGAGAAGTGGTGAGAACACAACTACAGATCTATGGTTAAATTGTGTTAAAATCTGTTCTGTTTCAAACAGTCATAGTTCATGGATTTATTTCTGTCCGGTATTATGTTATAGAGGTAAAAGGTTGGTATAAATTATAACTTGAAGAAGAAATTGTCAAAGAGTCTTTTTTGAGCTGGAACATCTGGGAAGAAAATAGACACATTGTTTAAAGACAGGAGAACAGGCTGGTGAGGTGGCTCAAGTTCGATACCAGCCTGGGCAATATGATGAAACCCTGTCTCTACAAACAATAAAAAAATTAGCCAAGTGTGGTGGCATGTGCCTGTAGTTCCTGTTACTTGGGAGGATGAGGTAGGAGGATTGCTTGAGCCTTGGAGGTTGAGGCTACAGTGAGCTAAGTTTGTGTTACTGCACTCCAGCCTGGGTGACAGAGCAAGACTCTGTAACAAAAAAAAAAAAAAAAAAAAAAAAAAGATAGGAGGACAATGTTGCTCTGGAGTTTCAAGCACCACAGATTGTCTTTCTGAGATAATCCAGTGACCTCAAAATACATTTGGTACTTGACCTATAGAAAAGTTAGACCTACCTTGGGGGACCTATCAAGATGTGTGTGTTTATCAGACCCACAAACATATTCTTCTCAGCCATAACAACTTCAGTCTCTGAGGCTTTTAGAGTGATATAATATTAGGCAGTGACTAGATTTTGCACACAACTTTGTTGTCATAGTATCTTGTTTTGATGACTTGTTAGCTAATTGTTTGAGTTGTAGAATTATAAAATGTGTGAAGCAGTACAGATCTGATTTTAGTGGAAAAGGTCTAATGATAGAATAAAAGGCAAATTTGTTTCTGTGAAAAATAACCATGGGACAGGTAGTAGAAATCAAACTGAATCCTCTTTAGAAATATTTTATTTCTTGTACTTCCAACCCTATTAGCACTTTACACATTCATTTTTCAGTGCTAATTTAAAAGAAAATTTAGCTACATTAAGAATAAATTTAAGGTCGGGTGCGGTGGCTCACTCCTGTAATCTCAGCACTTTGGGAGGCCGAGGCAGAAGAGATCAAGACCATCCTGGTCAACATGGTGAAACCCCGTCTCTACTAAAAATACAAAAATTAGCTGGGCATGGTAGTGCATGCCTGTAGTCCCAGCTACTCGGGAGGCTGAGGCAGGAGAATTGCTTGAATCCAGGAGGCAGAGGTTGCGGTGAGCCGAGATTGCGCCATTGCACTCCAGCCTGGGTAATAAGAGCGAAACTCTGTCTCAAAAAAAAAAAAAAAAAAAAGAAAAAATTTAAGACCAGGCCCGGTGGCACATGCCGGTAAAATTTGCACTTTGGGAGGCTGAGGTGGGAGGATCACTTGAGGCCAAGATTTCGAGATAGTGATAGATTTCAGCATAGTGAGATCTGTTTCTACAATTATAAAAATAAAAATTAGCTGGGTGTTGTAGTGCATGCCTGTGGTCTCAGCTAATTGGGAGGCCAAGGTGAGAGGATCCCTTGTGCCCAGGAGTTTGATGCTGCAGTGAGCCATGATTGTGCCACTATACTCCAGCCTGGGTGACAGAATGAGTCAGTCTCAAAAAAAAAATTAAATTAATAATTAATTTAGGTTGGTGTTCATGGCAAGCCTATAATACATTCATTAGAGTGGATATTTACATGTTCCAGTTATTTTTGGGCATAGGCATTTTTATAGTGTTAGATAATCCTTCTATTTACCTTTCTTTTCTTTCTTTTTTTTTAATCCCTTAAGCACCAAAAGATCAAACCCAAAGGACTAAAGTTGTTTATATAACTCAAAAGAAACTCCAGCATAATATCAAAAAGATGATAAGCCAGGAAAAAGGAAACCACTGTCACTACTCTAAAAGCAGTCTGGTCAAAATGTTTACTGTTGGAATCATTTTCCCCAAGGAACATCCACATTTTCCCATTCTCCTCTTACAGCTGACACTCTTTGAGGTGGACACCAGAAAAAAAAATTATGGCATTAATCATTATTATAGCTTTCTGTTTTCTTCATTGCAAATCATCAATTATTTGATTTTAAATATTGTGAAAGATAAAGAGAGGATCAAATAGTTTATCTTCACATGAGGTAAGACTCTGTTTATGTCTGATAATGAGAGTTCCAGTGTCGTGCCTTTAAACTTTTAGATGTTGCATTTGTTATTCTAACAATCTGTTATGACGTCACCACTGTCAGACACATCATGAGGGTAGAGAAGAAAATGGCACTGCAGGAAATGTCTAGAGTGGTGCCTGGCACTGGTGTATTTGTCATGTAGAAAAATAAGAGATTTCACTATGGGGTGGCTAAGACTTTTTATTGTTTGAAAATTCTTTGAAAATATATTAAAAATACAATATATACACACCAGAACTATTTTAGAATTCTAATAGCATCCCATGGTGATTAAAGTTAGTAAAAATAAGGATGCCTGAAAAATAAAAACTACAAATAAAAGATGGTTTCAAAATATACGTTGGGCTTCCAATTAATAAAACTAAAAATTGAAATAATTTTCTGAGTGTCATACTTCCCAGTTTAATTCAATCTTGCATTTTCTGTAAGAGGATAGCATTTTATATAATTTGCATTTATGGTAATAAGGCAAAAATAAAAAAGCAATATTATTTGAAAGTAGACTATAGTAAGTTAAAGATATATACTATAAACATTAAAGCAATCAGTAAATTAACACAAAAAAGTTATAGCTAATTGCTAACAATAGAGATAAAATGAAATAAAAATATACTCAATAAGAAAGAGGGAAGAAAAAGAGGTACAAGGGACTGAAGAACAAATGGGAAAATAGAAAACAAATAGGAAGATGATACATTTTAATCCAACAACAGTGATCACAATCATTGTAAAATGGAAAATATTTTGAATTGAATAAAAATAAAACATCAGATGTAAAAATTTTTGCTAAAGTAACTAGCATAGTACTCAGAAGGAAATTATAGTACTAAATACTTATATTAAAAATATATGTCTAAATTCAAAGAAACTAGAAAAAAAGAGTAAATTATAAGCAGAGCAAGCAGAAGAAAGGAATTAATGAAAAGAGCAAAAATCAGTGAACTAGAAAACAGAAAAGCAATAGAGAAAATCAAATAACTCAGAAGCTGATTCTTTGAGAAATTTAATAAAATTGATGAACTTCTAGCCATATTGAGAAGGAATAAAAGGGAAGATACAAATTACCAATATCAGACTTCACCACAGATTCTACAGATGTTAAAAAGATAACAAGGAAATCTCAGGAATAACGTTATGCCAACAGATTCAAAGACCTTGAGGGACACTAATTACTGATTTCTTTCAAGAAGTAAACCTGAGACAGATATTGCTTGTGAACATAGATGTAAAAAACTCTAAGCTAACTGAATCCAACAATATGTAAAAATAATAAGATACCATGTCGGAGTGAAGTTCATCCCACAGATATAATGTCAGTTTTAACATTTGAAAACATCAATTAATGTAATTAACCATTCTAACAAATTAAAAAGGAAACACCATATGATTATTTCACTAGATATTTTTAAAAAGCATTGAACAAAATTCAGCACTTGTTCATGAATAGAAGGGAGCTTTTTCAACCAGATTGAGTACAATGGTAGCTGTGAAAAACCTACCATTGTACTTAATGGTGAAATCATACATATTTACAGCTTGAGATCAGGAACAAGGCTATTATACCTATATGATAAGATACATATTATAGATTAAAAAATATCTGATAGTGGCTCCATAGCTCCCTTTGGTTTTGGCATTTTATCAACATGATAATAACAATAATACAAATAAAAATCATGGCTAATATTTATTGTATATATATTATAACCTTGTTAAGTGCTCTACAAATATAATCTCATTTATTATACATAGATTACAACATTGTAAGTGCTCTATACACATTATCTCATTTAACCCTCACAATAACCTGTAGTTATAATCCCTATTTTATAGTTGAGTTTAAAGATGTTAAGTAACTTGTCAAAATTCATATAGATGGTCAGTGGAATTCATATCTTTGTAACCCCAGTGGTGATATCTTTCAGCTAAATGAAACAAAAATCTTTACTCAGGAAAATTTTTTTTATAGTAGCGGTTGAGATTAGCTCTAGTCTGCACTTTATTTTTGTGTTACTTCATCATTTTTGTGCTGCTTATTGCTGGATAAATCTCGGCTGATATGTAGCATCTTTGTTTTATTAATGGAGACTCTTTAGTTACCTCTTGTGGCTTCTTAGTCTCCTCAACGGAGGCTCCTCAGTTATGTGCGTCCTTAGTTACTTCTCCTGTGAGCATCTGGAAATCCTGGATATAATTTGGGACCTGGGTTTAGAGAATTTTTCATATCATGCCTTGTAGGGAATTAAACTCCTACCCATCCTCTAGCCTTTTTTCCCATGCTCATAAGGTTAGTTATTTTTCTTTGCTCAGTTGACAGATTGGCTAAAAATGAAATGAGAAGTTCCACTGCTTGTGGCTACTAGTCAAGAGAGAAAGACAAAAAACACCCAATTATCTGGAACTAAGATGATTTTTTTCTGTATTTATTATAGATACGTCCTTACTCCCATTTCAGTGTTGGAATAACTATGCTTCTAGAGTTGACTGTCAGATATTATTTTTTGGAAGGCTTTAAAGATTTCTGGTTTTCCTCCATCCAGGCCCATGATAGGGTTGTGCTTCTTGGCCACATTGTGGTTGGGTGGGTTCTGGCTAATGAGTTGTGAAAAGCGATGCATGCCATATTTAGCTGTTGATGTGAGACCATTGGAATTCCTTTGATCCTCTGCAAAGTGACCTGCAGTGTTAGAGATGGTGGCTGCTTTGTCAGCCTGAGTTCCTCAGTGATGATGATAAGCAGCTTCTCTGTCTGTCTGTGGCTGGATGTATAGTCTGAGTGAAAAATTGACCTTTTTTTGTTTTAAGCCATGAAAACTTTCTTCCACAAAAAGAAGGGTATTTGTGGGGCTAGATGTTATGCTTCTGTAAAAATATTATAAAATGTGGATATTTTAAGAACTAAAATAATATAGAAAATTTATAGTTATACCTTAAAATTTTTTTTAAAGGATGTAGTGTGGTAAAGCAGAAAGTACATTGCCTTTTGTGTGACATTAGGGGCAAGTCAGCTTTGTCACCCGAAGTCAAGGCAGATAACTCTCTGAGCCCAGTTGCCTCAGCTGGAAAGGATATGCCTATGTCTGCACTGGTGTAATTTCTAAGTGAGACCACGTATGAAGTGCCTGTCGTGAGAATAATAGTAATTAACGTTTGCTTAGTACTTGATGCATGTTAGGCGCTGGTCTAAACCCTTTATACACATTGCTATGGACTTAATTGTCCCCCTGCCTCAAAATTCATATGTTGAAGGCTTAACTTCAATGTGAATATATTTGGGGATTGTGGTCTTTGGGAGGTAATTAGGGTTAGATGACATCATGAGGGTGTGGCCCCTCTGCTGAGATTAGTGGCTTTATAACAAGAGGGAGAGAGAGATCACTCTGTCTCCATAATGTGAAGACACAGTGAGAAGGTGGCTTTCTGCAAGGCAGAAAGATAGCCCTTACCAGAAACCAAACCTTACCAGAACTTTAACCTTGGACTCTAACCTCCTAACTGAGAAAATAAATTTCTGTTGTTTAAGCCACCCAGTCTATGGTGTTTTGCTATGGCAGTCTGAGTAGAGTAATATTATTTAATCCATTTTTTCCATCACAACAACCCTCTGAAGTAATTTCTATTATTATCCTCTCGCTACAGATAAATAAACTGAGGTACGGAGAGGAAAGTGATTGGCCCAGGGTCACACAGTGATTCCAACCAGACGGCCAGTCTTTAAGCCCATTCTTTTTGCCATTGTGCAATACATGAGGACACAAGTATAAATTTCCAATTACAAGCTGCCTGTTAGTAGAGTAGTGCCCACTTATTTGGGGAAGACACATTCCAAGATCCCTAGGGGATGCTTGGAACCTTGGTAGTACTGAATCCTATATACTCTGTTTTCTCCTACGCATACATCCCTATGATAAATTTTAATTTTTAAATTAGGCACAGTGAAAGATAAACAGCAACAACTTATTACTAAATAGAATGCATAACAATATATTGTAATAAAATTATGTGAATGTGGTCTCTCTCTCTCTCTCAAAATATCTGATTGTACTGTACTTACCTGTTTTTGGACCTCAATTGACTGAGGGTAACTAGAACCTTGGAAAGCAAAACCGTGAATAAAGAAGGACTAGTGTCCTGAAAAACTCACTCTCCAGGAGGAGAGTGGCCAGCTCAAGAACAGGCCCTCACATTTCATGTTGCAGCTCCTCATTGGTACAGGGTGTAGTGCAACTGGCGTAGTCATTTGGTTTGGTCATTTATAATTACAGGGTGGAAAACAACAATGTTTGTGTTGTTTTTGAGCCCAGAGAATGGGCCTCTATTTGGGAATATGAGGTGTGGAGACAGATATACAGAACACTTAATTTGTCTTCCTAAAAACAAGATAGACTACAATAGTCTGAATGTGGGTTCTTTGTGCCCTGGTGTGGGTAGCTGCAGAGCACCTCCCAGCAATGGTGCTCATAACCTTGAAGTCAAAGTTCTGAGGAAAGTGAAATTTTGTACTCAAAAGGCTATGGGGTAATTGTGCATTCAGTGATCCTCTCATCCTATCTCTAAATGCAAAATTGGTCTTTGTGTAGACCTGATACTAATGTCACTCTGTTTCCTCTTCATACAGATAGAGAATGCAGAGGACCCAGATGTATTTGTTGTTACTTAAGGACAAGCCTTCAGTAGGAGATTATATTAATCACCGACTCATAGGCCTGTAGACTTGAGTTCTGTGTAGGTAAGTATATAATATCTTTTATAAACACTAAATTAAATGCAAATATATTTTTATATTGTCATCACTTTGAAGAGATTTATCTTCCAAAGCAAAGAATTATTCTAACTCATAAATCTGGTCTATGCTTCACTTAGAAGAGTGTTTGTTTTTCTAACTCTAATCCTCAGAAATCAGCCATGAGGTTCCCAAATATTTCAATCTTGTTAATGACTCTCACTTTAAATTCAAATCCCACTTCTCAATACCTCTTTGAAATAGTCGAGAAGCCCTGTCATTTTTCAATTATTCCTAGCATGGTAAGAGGATTTGAAGTTATCTATTAACGAGACCTGTTCCTCTCTGGTCCTTCCCTACAGCAATTCTCCATAGCAGGGAGGAGGCTGATAGATGGCCCTGGATTTGGGGAAGGAGGGTGGACTGAGCAAGTCTGAGATAATGTTAAGACTGAAATAGAGAGTGTTGTGGTCACAAGGGTGCTACCCTCAGTTCAGTTCCTTAAGAGTAGGTTGATATTTGATGTTCAACATTAGACTGAATATAAAAAGGTGGGCAAGACAGCCCCCATTTACTTAGCATTCTCAGTGAACAAGCCATTGTTTACCAAGCACATCAAATCATTAAATCCTTACAATAATACCATGAGTAAGTATTACAGTTATCACCATTTAAAGGTGATCAAATGGAAGTTTAGAGGGGGTTAATAACTTGCTTACTTGAGACATAAGGTTGCAAAGCTGGTTAGTAGCATTGCTAGGATTTGAACCTGAGTGTGTCTGAGCCCAATATCTTAGTTTTTAGCCCCATGCAATGATCCGTCACCTCAACAGAGATTATTGGGGAGATTAAGAGAGGGGAGTGAGAAAAAAGCATTTTCCTTCATCTATACCCAAAAGACCACATGATCCTCAGTTTTCAACATTTATTCAGCAAGCATGTATTAAGCCCCCATAATATGTAGGGTACTCTGTGAGGGGATAGTGTGTTAGGGGCACTCTGTTATGTACACTCTGTTAGGGGCACTGACATTTTAAGACACCAACTCTATTACAACTCCCACCTATGACAAGAGTCAGAATACAAACAGTAAGTTCCCTTATCCAAAGTGCTAAGACAGCAGTTCAAAGTTCTAAATAGTTTTTCAGACTCTCTTGAAGATTTCCTGGGGATATTTCAAAATTCAATTCAATTCAATTCTGTAAGTGTTTATTAAGTGCTGACTATATGCCTAGCAGAGTGTCTGTACTGGGGATACAAAGATGAGTAAGGTGTCTTCCCTGCCCCTGAGGAGTTCTCAGTCGAATGGGGACTATTTATCTGTTTCAGTTGCAAATATAGAGATTCTGTTACACACCTAAATAGATGAATGTATCAATGCCTCTATTCTCAATCAGGTTTTAAAAGCATTACATTAAGTGCTTACAATAAAATCCCATGGAGAGAAAAATTTAAAATAATGAGGAAAAGGAGAAAAAGGTTAGAGTGGAGAAATTAAGCCTAGAGAAAATATTAGTATCTGAGACTAATCATTCTACTTAGTTTAATGTTCTGCAGAACTTTTCTCTTTAAAAAATTTGTTTTACTTTAAGTTCTGGGATACATGTGCAGAATGTACAGGTTTGTCACATAGATATACATGTGCCATGATGGTTTGCTGCACCTATCAACCCATCATCTAGGTTTTAAGCCTTGGATGCATTAAGTATTCATCCTAATGCTCTCCCTCCCCTTGCTCCCCACCCACCAACAGTCCCTGGAGTGTGATATTCCCTTTCCTGTGTCCATGTGTTCCCATTGTTCAACTCCCATTTATGAGTGAGAACATGTGGTGTTTGGTTTTCTGTTCCTGTGTTAGTTTCCTGAGAATGATGGCTTCCAACTTCATCCATGTTCCTGCAAAGGATATAAACTCATTCTTTTTTATGGCTGCATAGTATTCCATGGTGTATATGTGCCACATTTTCTTTATCCAGTCTATCATTGATGGGCATTTGGGTTGGTTCTCAGTCTTTGCTATTGCAAATAGTGCTGCAATAAACATACATGTGCATGTGTCTTTATAGTAGAATGATTTATGATCCTTTGGGTATATACCCAGTAATGGGATTGCTGGCTTAAATGGATATCTGATACTAGATCCTTGAGGAACTGCAACACTGTCTTCCACAATGGTTGAACTAATTTACACTCCCACCAATAGTGTAAAAGCATTCCTATTTCTCCACATGCTCTCCAGCATCTGTTGTTTCCAGAGTTTTTAATGATCGCCATTCTAACTGTTATGAGATGGTATCTCACTGTGGTTTTGATTTGTATTTCTCTAATGACCAGTGTTGATGAGCTTCTTTTCATATGTTTCTTGGCCATATAAATGTCTTCTTTTGAGAAGTATCTGTTCATATCCTTCACCCACTTTTTGATGGAGTTGTTTTTCTCTTGTAAATTTGTTTAAGTTCCATGTAAATTCTGGGTATCAGCCCTCTGTCAGATGAATAGATTGCAAAAATGTTCTCCGATTTTGTAGGTTGCCTGTTCACTTTGATGATAGTTTCTTTTGCTGTGCATAAGCTCTTTAGTTTAATTAGATCCCATTTGTCAATTTTGGTTTCTGTCTCAATTGCTTTTGGTGTTTTGGTAACGAAGTTTTTGCCCATGCCCATCTTGAATGGTATTGCTTAGGTTTTCTTCTATGGTTTTATGGTTTTAGGTTTTCTTCTACGGTTTTACGGTTTTCTTCTACGGTTTTTGTGGTTTTAGGTTTTTCATTTAAGCCTTTAATCCATCTTGAGTTAATTTTTGCATAAGGTGTAAGGAAGGGGGCTAGTTTTAGTTTTCTGCATATGGCTAACCAGTTTTCCCAACACAATTTATTAAATAGGGAATCCTTTCCCTATTGTTTGTTTTTGTCAGGTTTGTCAAATATCAGATGGTTGTAGATGTATGGTGTTATGTCTCAGGCTTCTGTTCTGTTCCATTGGTCTATATATCTGTTTTGGTACCAGTACCATTCTGTTTTGGTTACTGTGATCTTATAGTATGGTTGGAAGTCAGGTAGCATGATGCCTCCAACTTTATTCTTTTTGCTTAGGATTGTCTTGGCTATATGGGCTCTCTTTTGGTTCCATATGAAATTTAAAGTAGATTTTTTTCTAATTCTGTGAAGAAAGTTGATGGTAGCTTGATGGAAATAGTTTTGAATCTATAAATTACTTTGGGCAATATGGCCATTTTCATGACATTGATTCTTTCTATGAGCATGGAATGTTTTTCCCATTTGTTTGTGTCCTCTCTTATTTCCTTGAGCAGTGGTTTGTAGTTTTCCTTCAAGAAGTCCTTCTCATCCCTTGTAAGTTGTATTCCTAGGTATTTAATTCTCTTAGTAGCAACTGTGAATGGGATTTCACACATGATTTGGCTCTCTGCTTGTCTATTATTGGTGTATAGGAAGGCTTGTGATTTTTGCACGTTGATTTTCTATCCAGAGACTTTGCTAAAGTTGTTTATCAGCTTAAAAAGTTTTTAGGGTGAGACAGTGAGGTTTTCTAAATATACAATAATGTCATCTGAGAAGAGAGACAATTTGACTTCCTCTCTTCCCCTTTACTTCTTTCTCTTGCCTGATTGCCCTGGCCAGAGCTTCCAATACTATGTTGAATAGGAAACCACCTGGGTTTCCAGCACAAAACTGAGCAGCTGCTTATGCAGACACCAAGCTAGCTGAGCTGCAGGAGTTTTTTTTTTTTTTTTTTTTTTTTTTTTGTACCCCAGTGGCACCGGGAACCCCAGCAAGACAGAACCATTCGCCCCCCTGGAAAGGGCGCTGATCCAGGGAGTCAACTGGTCTTGCTCAGCAGGTCCCATTTCCACAGAGCCCAGCAAGCTAAGAACCACTGGATTGAAATTCTCACTGCCAGCACAGCAGTCTGAAGTTGACCTGGGATTATTGAGCTTGGTGTGGGAAAGGGTGTTCACCGTTACTGAGGCTTGAGTAGGCAGTTTTCCCTGGAAAGTGCTAAGGAGGCCTGGAAGATTGGACTGGGTGGAACTCAACATAGTGTGGCAAAGTGGCTCTGGCCAGACTCCTCTCTAGATGCCTCCTCTCTGGGCAGGGCATCTCTGAAAGAAAGTCAGCAGCCCCAGTCAGGGACTTAGAGATAAAACTCCCATCTCCCTGGGACAGATCACCTGGGGGAAGACACAGCTTCAGCAGACTTAAACGTCCCTGCCTGCTAGCTCTGAAGAGAGCAACAGATCCTGACAAGGAGGGTTCTCCCAGCACAGTGCTCAAGCTCTGCTACGAGACAGACTGACTCCTCAAGTGAGTTTCTGACTCTTGTGCCTCCTGACTAGGAGACACCTCCCAGCGGGCGTTGACAAACACCTCATACAGGAAAGCTCCAGCTGGCATCAGGCCAGTGCCTCTCTAGAATGAAACTTCCTGAGGAAAGAGCAGGCAGCAATCTTTGCTGTTCTGCAGCCCCCGCTGGTGATACCCAAGCAAGTAGGATCTGGAGTTGGCCTCCAGCTAACTGCAGCAGACCTACAGAAGAGGGTCATAAATGTTAGAAGAAAAACTAACATACAGAAAGCAATAGCATCAACATCAACAAAAAGGACCTCCAAACAAACCCCATCCAAAGGAAATCCACTACAATGAGGAAAAGAAAGTGCAAAATTACTGAAAATTCCAAAAACCAGAATGCCTCTTCTCCTCCAAATGATCCCAACTCCTCTCCATAAAGGGCACAAAACTGGACAGAGAAGGAGCCTGACAAATTGACAGAAGTAGGCTTCAGAGGATGGGTAATAACAAACTCCTCTGAGCTAAAAGCACATGTTCTAACCCAATGCAAGGAAGCCAAGAAGCTTGACAAAAGGTTACAGGAACTATGAACTAGAATAACCAGTTTAGATAAGAACATAAATGACCTGATGGAGCTGAAAACACAGCACAAGAACTTCATGAAGCATACACAAGTAATAGCTGAATCAATCAAGTGGAAGAAAGAATATCAGAAATTGGAGATCAATTTACTGAAATATGGTGTAAAGACAATATTAGAGAAAAAAAGAATGAAAAGGAACAAAGAAAGACTCCAAGAAATATGGAACTATGTGAAAAGACCAAATCTACATTTGACTGGGGTCCCTGAAAATGGTAGAGAGAATGGAACCAAGTTGGTAGACACATTTAGGATATTATTTAGGAGAGCTTCCCCAACCTAGAAGGACAGGCCAATATTCAAATTCAGGAAACACAGAGAACATCACTAAGATAGTCCTCAAGAAGAGCAACTCCAAGACACATAATCCTCAGATTCTCCAAAGTTGAAATGAAGGAAAAAATGTTAAGCACAGCCAGAAAGAAAGGTCTGGTTACCTATAAAGGGAAGCCCATCAGTCTAACAGTGGGTCTCTCTGCAGAAACCCTATAAGCCAGAATAGAGTTGGAGCTAATATTCAATATTGTTTAAGAATTTTAAACTCAGAATTGTATATTCAGCCTAACTAAGCTTTGTAAGTGCAGGAGAAATAAAATCCTTTACAAACAAAAAAATGCTAAGGGATTTTGTCAACACCAGGCCTGCTTTACCGGAGCTCCTGAAGGAAATACTAAATATGGAAAGGAAAAAACAGTACCAGCCACTGCAAAAAACATACCAAAACATAAAGACCAATGACACTATGAAGAAACTGCATCAACTAATGTGCAAAATAACCAGCTAGCATTGTGATGACAGGATCAAATTCATACATAACAATATCAACCGTCAGTGTAAATGGGCTAAATACACCAATTAAAAGACACAGGCTGGCAAATTGGATAAAGAGTCAAGACCCATTGGTGTGCTGTATTCAGGAGACCCATCTCACATGGAAAGACACACAAGGCTCAAAATAAAAAAATGGAGGAATATTTACTAAGCAAATAGAAAACAAAAAGAAAAGCAGGGGTTACAATCCTAGTCTCTGATAAAACAGACTTTAAACCAACAAAGACCAAAAGAGACAAAGAAGGGCATTACATAATGGTAAAGGGATCAAGGCAAGAAGAAGAGCTATCTTAAATATATATGTGTCCAATACAGGAGCACCAAGATTCATAAAACAAGTTCTTACAGACCAACAAAGAAAATTAGACTCCCACATAATAATAGTGGGAGACTTTAAACACTCCACTGTCAACATTAGACAGATCAAAACCACAGAAAATTGACAAGGATATTCAGGACTTGAACTCAGCTCTGTACTAAGTGGACCTAATAGACATCTATAGAACTCTCCACCCCAAATCAACAGAATATACATTCTTTTCAGTAACACATAGCACTTATTCTAAAGTTGACCACATAATTGGAAGTAAAACACTCCTCAGCAAACGCGAAAGAATGGAAATCATAACAGTCTCTCAGACCACAGTACAATCAAATTAGAACTCAATATTAAGAAACTCACTCAAAACTGTAAAACTATATGGAAACTGAACAACCTGCTCCTGAATGACTACTGGATAAATAATGAAATTAAGGCAGAAATAAATAAGTTCTTTGAAACCAATGAAAACAAAGACACAACGAATCTCTGGGACACAACTAAAGCAGTGTTTAGATGGAAATTTATAGCACTAAATAAACACATCAGAAAGTGGGAAAGGTCTAATATTGACACCCTAACATCACAATTAAAAGAACTAGAGAAGCAAGAGCAAACAAATTCAAAAGCTAGCAGAAGACAAGAAATAACTAAGATCTGAGCAGAACTGAAGGAGATAGAGACACAAGAAACCCTTCCAAAAAAAAAGAAAATCAGTGAATCCTGGAGCTGGTTTCTTGAAAAGATTAACAAAGTAGATAGACTGCTAGCCAGACTAATAAAGAAGAAAAGAGACAAGAATCAAATAGACACAAAAAATGATAAAGGGGATATCACCACTGATCCCACAGAAAAGCAAACTACCATCAGAGAATACTATAAACATCTCTACACAAATGATCCAGAAAATCTAGAAGAAAAGAATAAATTCATGGAAATATACGCCCTCCCAAGACTAAACCCGGAAGAAGTCAAATCCCTGAATAGGCCAATAACAAGTTCTGAAATTGAGGCAGTAATTAATAGCCTCCCAACCAAAAAAAGCCCAGGACCAAAAGGATTCACAGCCGAATTCTACCAGAGGTACAAAGAGGAGCTGGTACCATTTTTTCTGAAAATATTTCAAACATTAGAAAAAGAAGGACTCCCCCTAACTCCTTTTATGAAGCCAGCATCATCTTGATTCCAAAACCTGGGAGAGACACAACAAAAAAAGAAAATTTCAGGGCAGAATCCCTGATAAACATCAATGCAAAAATCCCAAATGAAATACTGGTAAAATGAATCCAGCAGTACGTCAAAAAGCTTATCTATCATGATCAAGTCGGCTTCATCCCTGGGATGCAAGGCTGGTCCAACATATGCAAATCAATAAATGTAATCCACCACATAAAGAGAGCCAATGACAAAAACCACATGATTATCTCAATAGATGCAGAAAAGGCTTTCGATAAAATTCAACACCCCTTCATGCTAAAAACTCTCAATAAACAAGATATTGATGGATCATATCTCAAATTAATAAAGCTATTTATGACAAACCTATAGCCAATATCATACCGAATAGGAAAAAGCTGGAAGCATTCCTTTTGAAAACTGGCACAAGAAAAGGATGCCCTCTCTCACCATTCCTATTCAACATAGTATTGGAAGCTCTGGCCAGGGCAATTAGGTAAGAGAAAGAAATAAAGAGAAGAGAGGAAGTCAATTGTCTGCAACAAAGAAGCAGAAGTTCTTGTACTCTGTGGTGTAGGCACATGAGGGAATTGCCTTGTCTCCAGATTGCAAAAACCGTGGGGAAATAGTATCTTGGCCAGATAGCACAGTCCCTCATGGCTTCCCTTGGCTGAGAAAGGGAGGCCCCCCACTCCTTGTACTTCCTGGGTGAGTCAATGCCCCACCATGTTTCTGCTAGCCCTCTGTGGGCTGCACCCACGGCTTAACCAGTCCCAATGAGATGAACAGGGCATCTCAGTCGGAAATGCAGGAATTACCCACCTTCTGCATCGGTCTCACTGGGACTTGCTAGGGCTATTCCTATATAGCCATTTTGTCCACCTCTTCTGCAGAATGTTTCATAGCTGTTTGGCTTGATCTTAAGCTTCCTAGCTGTCTAAGCATGAAGGGAAATAGAATCAGTCACAAGGCTCACAATATCCACAGGAACAGATTTGGCATTAAAACCTGAGAAAAATTTTTGCTCTGAGTTTTCCTAAAGGAGAACCATGTGAAATAATGACCCATATTCTCAACATCACTACACATTTCAATAATAAGCACAGCAGAAATTTGCAGATGGAACAACCAGCCAAGGTAATAATGCCAAAGTGAAGTTCTAAAAATAAACATCTACAAGGACAGTAGTGATAAGTCCAAGGGCCCAGGTGCCTATTTCTCTGGCTTAACTTGGGGCTAGAAATTCACCCATAGTCTGGGAGATGATCTGTCTTAAATTACAAGCTCCTAAAGGAAAGAGTAGTTATGAGCTGCTTTGCTGCCTTACTTAACCTCAAGTGCTTATGACAATTTAATCACCTGTTCCCCTCACCCAGTGTGTTCTCTCTCTCTCTTTCTCTCTCTCTCTGTCCCTCTCTCTCTCTCTCTCTCTCTCTCTCTCTCTCTCTCTGTGTGTGTGTGTGTGTGTGTGTGTGTGTGTGTGTGTGGTGTTTCATTATTACATGCATTGGATACAGACTGGGGTTTGTCTCTGTCTCTGCTCTGTTACCTAAGTTGTGTTACCTTGGGCAATTTGCTTATTTTCCCTAAGCTTTAGTTCTTATCTTCTGTGGAATTGGGAGAGTAATACCTGCTTCATAGATTTACTGGGAAAAACTGGCAAGGTAGTATACACAAGCACAAAGCTCTGTGCTCAGGGTAAAGCACTTGTTTAACTGTAGCTATTAAGGTGATGACACTACTGTAATATTGGTAAAAATGTCACCAGTTTTTAAATTGCAGAAGGATTCTCCCTTTTCCCTTTATGATTTTAATAACATCAAAAACTTTTGTTATGCTAGTACATTTTGCTAGGTTTTATTCCTAGGAATTCAGTATAGCACTTATAATGCTTTAATTTTGAATAATTTTCAAATATGATCCTAAAGCTTTTGGCTAATAAGACAAACACTTGAGCATCCCATCCTAAAAGAAAATGCAAAACAAAATGAAACCAAACAAAAGCACTTTAGCCTTATCGGGTTTTTCCAAGACTGTAGGTTAGTATCTGATAGGAAAAGAGCACACATAGCTTAAATAAATACACTAGAGCCCTGTATGGCTGTATGTCTAATTTTAATTAAAATTAAGATTTTCAGAAGGAATGCTTTATTTAATGCTCTTGAATAACAGATAAGTTCTAATATGCATATCTAGACAATGCATATTCAAAGCAGGTGATAAAGGATTATATATTAAGGCTCAGAAAACAAAATGCTGGCTGATCTAGGACTGCGTATTCAACTGTGTGTCAAGTCCACATGTCTGTGTGCTTCCCAAAATGGCCTATACCTCTTTAAATGCTCATGGCTATAAATGTTTGCTCTCAGTATTTTTCCTGTATTGGGGTCTTTGTTTTCTTTTCTCTTACAGTGTAGGTCTTTTGGGCAGCTTCCCTCAGGTTTGGTGACTCAAGGGCTAGCTGAGCCTCTGACCCCACTCCAAGTGAATACTCCAGGGACAATTTCCTCATTAGACACACAGAGATGTAGGTGAGCATTACAAATCTTTTGTTGAGTTTCACTGAAAATAATAGGAGAGATCTGAATTCCAAAACTATTTGTTGGAAATCAGCTCTCTGTGGATTAGAGCACGTAGTTATGATTTGAACACCTCCTGGATGGCAGGTTACATTGCATAGCTCACATAGTCTCAGGCTTATTCCATAGTTCAATTTGGATGGTGGACTAGGGAACATCTCATTAAGTGTGCAAATTAGATGATGTTAAGTGGCTTGAGTATGTGGGAGAAAAAGAATAAAGTTTAAAGTAATTTTACAGAATGAGTCAGACATAAATAGAGGAAGGTTAGACATGATTATGCACGTAGTATAAGCAGAGAGAGAGAGAGACAGATAGAGTGAGCGAGAGCAGCAGACAGGGACCATGATATCCACTGTATCTAGTGAGGCCTGATGCAGAGTAATCGTTAAATAGATATTGGTTTAATTGGATTAACCCTAATAAAGATTCACTCAGAAAAGATAGGACCACTCTTCCGTTAACTGTGTTCATGAAGGCATCCAAAGTTAAGACTCCATGTACTATATAATTTTACAGCTATCTTCAGTGCTAGTTGCTGCTAAAAACAAAAGCAAAATCAACTCCTCCTCCAAAAGCCCCCACAGTGCAACAAAGAAGCAGAAGTTCTTGTACTCTTTAGTCCTTTTATTTCCTCTTATTCCTATCCTGAAAATGCAGCTGAAGCGGTAAGAGATGCTGATATAACTTTTAATTTAGATCTGGAGCCTGATTGTATGGGGCCTACTTCCCATTTCTTGTTTACAAAAAATCCCCTTCACCCACAGGAAAATAATGAGTCCTCTTAGTAATTCTGGACCACGCTCTCTCCTCTTACTGTGAACATGGTTGGGGTAGACACAACCATTAGAATTATCGATATGCAAGATGCTCAGGAATGAAGAGGATGGTGAAGATAAATTGTGGTTTATTGCTACAGACTGAGTATATTTATTGCCAGAAGACTGAGTGTAGAGGGAAGGGCATCTTGTTCGCAGGGACCCTTGGCAGACAATTCTGTTTAAAGTAGTGGCCTGCTTTGGCCCTCTCTGGAATATGCCAGTTCATATTCCTATCAAGTACTGGAAGTTTCTTTGTTGTGTCGCCTCTGTACACTGTCTTAAGCAGTTCTTTCCAGTAGTTAGACTAAATTTAGAGGAAAATCACATTTGAAACATTTTGTTATCTTTTAATAGACAAGTAAAATTGTTGTTTTGCCTTTCTCTCTCACTTACCTTTACTGTTTGCTTTATTGTAAAGTCTGCTTTGAACTCTGGAGCCCTGAAAAGCAAATTTTGGAGGAAACTAACCCAGGATTAAATATAGATTCACACTTGTCCCTCCTGCTTGTGTGATTTTGGACTGCTTCCCCCTCTGTAAAATTAGTACAATGACAGTTGCCTCCCAGGACTGAAATACTGATCACATGCTCTGATCCACGTAAAGCTTTTAGGATAGTACAGGAAAAATAGCAAGGGCTGAATAAATGGCAGTATTATTATTATTTAGCAATGAGTTAATCTAGCCGGTAAGATTATCCCATTAGAATTATAGCGATAGTGAAAATAGTCATATTAAAATATTATCAAATTTGAGACTTGTTGACTTTTGAAAAACCGCCCATTTAGTTTTCTAGTATGTAGTAATACATAGTCTATCACAAGAAATTTAAAATCTACACAGACAGTACCACATTTTGATTTGCAGTTTTACTTAGGGAATAGGGATGAGTTAAGGCTCTCAGAAGGAGGACAGGATGAAGTGGTATCTACTCAGACCTCTGAAACAGCATTCCCATTCTGTGTGCTTCACAGACACTAGTATTTTATGACTTGCTAAGAAGCATAGCAGGGGAAAGGGTTCTGCGGTCAAATACATCTAGTCAATTTCTATCATTACAATCACTGGATGGATTTGCTTTGGGCTGCTCAAGCAAAAAACCTAGGAATCTTTTAATTCCCTCTTGCCCCTGGCCGACAGTATCCATTTCACCAGTAAGTCTTCTCTCTCTGCTTCCAAGTTCTGCCCTCTGCACATCCACATCTTCTCATCTCAGCTATCCCTTCTTATTACAGTGTATTCTAGGCTACCAAGAAACTTACTTGCCAGCTCCAATGCTTTGTGCTCTCTAGAGCAGATTCATACTGATCTTGGGACAGCTAAATCCCATTACTTAATTCCCCTTCGTCAATTGCTCCCTGATTTTGCACTTAAATCCAAATGCGTCCTTCTTCCCTGCCTGTCTCCGATCTCTCATGTTCCATTCTGCTCCATTCACTCCACTCGGGCTCTGCAGGCCTTAGTTCTGTCCTTAACATGACAGACTCACTTCTGGCTTAGTGCCTTTGCCTGGTGTCCCCCTGCCCAGAGAGCTCTCCCTTCAGAGCTCTGTTTTGTAGTCACCTCCTCAGACCACCTACCCTTACATGCTGTATCACATCTCCTTGTTTTATCTTATTTTACTTTTGGAGGATGTGTCTCTATCAGTAATTGTCTTGTCCATTTGTTTGTTACTTCTTCCTAGCCTGCCTGGAGTGTAAGTCTTTTGAAAGCAGGGATGTCGTTTGACCACTAAGAGCCTGGAACAGTGCCTGGCATTTCACAGGCACTCAAATGTTTATTGTATGAATGAATAAAATACTAGCTAAACAACAGCAGATGCTACACCTTACACAGCCTTAAAACTACTAATGTATGCTAGGAATCTCTGAGTAGATACAGCTGCAGGAAGTTGTTTCCCTACCTTATTTGACCACAGAACACTTTTTTGTGAAATATCTGTTCACAGGACACTGGTATTTTACTGAATATAATTTGAGAAACATTGTATTCTAAATATTGTTAATAAAAGATAGCACTAAGCCCATTTTTGCATATTAGAGTTCATGGTGTGAGGGGTCCAAATTTATTCTTATTTTGAAAGAACTGCCTTTTGACTGCTGCAGTGCCAGAAATGCATGCCGTTCATCATTCTTTTGAACTAATATATTGAAGCCTCTTATAATAAAAATGAGCTATTTTGGAGCAAAATCACATTAAGCGTTCATTGGCCAATCATCTTGGCATGAATTAGTCCTCTTCTGTCTGGCCACCTAGCAGAGGCCTGTCTCTAAACCGTCAGAGCTTTGGCAGGTAAGCTGTGATGAGAGGGGAGAGGGAGAGGCAGAGCATGGGCTAACCAGGCCTGGAGTAGGCTTGTGGGAACTGGGGAATCACTGAGAGGATGGGGCCTCTGAAGGAGCAACTCAGCAGAAGGAGTGGAAAAGGGAAGGTGTGGGAGGGCTGCAGAGGCCAACTCCCAATGCGGTTGTGAGCTGTCATTGTTTCAGCAGTCCCGTTCCTGTAAGACTTGATTTTTTTGTTAGAAATTTGTTTGCTTTCTGGAAATCTTCCACCTAGACAGCCATTTTAGGAAGAGTAGCCAAGTGGTATTGAGGGTCAACCTCCCGCTTTTGATTTAAAGATATACTGAATAGTAGTTGTTGAAGTCTTTCCCCCCAAACGCTAGTTTGCAAGCAATAGAACCAAAAATGACGAAATAACATTCATGTTCACTGGATTTTTAAAGATAAGCCTGTTAGCCATAAAATAAAGCATCATTTTGCTTTTTGTGTAATGATATTTTTAGATGAAACTTGAAAATAAAAACTTGGTTTTATCTACATGGGGACAATTTAAAAAAAGGAAGAATATCTTGGGCATTATGACTATAAAATGATTTGAAGTGCTATACAAATATTCCTAGATGTCCAATTAAATGCTTTTCTTAGGCCTTGCAGAAGTTGTTAAACACACATTAAACAAACGTTCTTTCTTTCATTGTATGCTTCACCTTCAAATGATGTGTGTGTGCGTGTGTGTGTATGGTAAATATAATGCATTTATTTTAAACCCTAAGGCAATTCTAGAAAAGTGAATATCAGGTGGAAATTTGTTTTTCAAAATTCTTACAATGGCTACATAGAATACTTTATTAGATGGCTAGTTTAATTTTTAATTAAGGTTTTTTTTTGTTGATTAGAAATCAGTTTAGTAACATTTTGGTATTCTTTCCTTTTTACTAGAAGATTTCCTAAATAGATTCTGGTTTTTAAACTATATGAAATCAGCAGAAACATTTTTCAAATGAAATATTCTGGAGCTCCAGTATATAAAACAGATATCTTGACTTGCATGGTCATGAATTGTATGAGTTTTGGAAAAAGTATTTAACATTATTTACTCTATTCTTCTACAAAGTGGAGGTAACAGTATTTATTTTATAGACTTGTTGCAAAGATTACATGAACTAATCTATGGGTTATCATGTGCTCAGTGCTTGACATAAAACAGATCCTCAACAAATACCCGTTTTGTTTTTCCTACATTGCTTTTTTGCTCTCCCTCTCTTCACTCCAGTCATACCCATTGAGTTCCTACTATGTGTCTAGCACTTGCTAGCTACTGGGGATAACAACAGTGAACAAGGCCTGGTTCCTGACTTCAGACTCGTTACAGAGGCCCTTTACATTACACACCTTTACTGTGGCTTGAAGTTTAATGATATAACTTGTCATAGCAATGTATGTAATATCAATATAAGTTCACAGATAATAGCCAGGGTTCCCAAGTCAAGTTAAAAAATCACTGGAGGTAGACAAGTGATTTTGTGAGAGATTAATAAGTGTTTGGTACTGAGGATTCCAAAATTAAGTTAGAAAACATTAGGGTAGGCAAATTAAGCTGATTTCTTCATAGGATGACTTCTCAGATCTTCTCTCTTGGGAATGTGCAATATGACTTTCTAAGGAAATTTCTGGCAGTTCTGTGCACATATTAGGGATTTGATAAATATTTGTTTATTCAAATCAGTGGTACACACATTTTGTGGGACTTTGTAGAGAAGAAAAGGAAATTTCCAGCAGAGGCTACCATTCTCCTGTTGGCTATACTTCCCTTCCCTGTGTGGGATTCACATTGGACATAAAGATTTTCTACTTTCAATAAGTAGAAAAGCGAGTGAAGAGGGCACTCTGGGAAGGAGAAAGAGCATGTGATAAGTTCTACTTTGTTGTGGAGTAAACAGTAAATAACTATTTTTCCATGGAGGTTTATGAATTATAGTAATTTAATAAAAGAATAAGAAGAAA
The DNA here is from genome assembly GCA_963573385.1 of Cacajao melanocephalus. Classification (NCBI taxonomy): domain Eukaryota; kingdom Metazoa; phylum Chordata; class Mammalia; order Primates; family Pitheciidae; genus Cacajao; species Cacajao melanocephalus. Next base: position 23,543 of record CAUYLG010071200.1, on the reverse strand, counting down.
ACAGCACTCAGGCAGTGCTTTAAAAGCTGAATAAATTCTCAATGAAGATGTTTTGTAAGATTCTCCACTTTTCCACTGAGAATTTTTGTCATAAGTTTGGAAGTTATGCCTCTTATTTCAACCCTGTGAAATGGTTAGGGCATTTTGTGTAGTTGCATGATTCCAAAGCTCTTCCAAAGCAAGATAAGTAAAATGATAAGACCTTTTTTTTAAAAAAAAAAATCTGAAGTCACTAACATTTTAGAATAAAACAGAAGCTGTGAAGATGTAAATGTGTTTAGAAGTGATTTTATGTGTGTATGATAAAGTTGTTCACTGTTCCTCAAACAATATACCATATACCTGCTTCCTACTATCTTCCCTACTATAGTCTGTTTTCACACTGCTCTCAAGAAATACTACCTAAGACTGGTAATTTATAAAGAGAAAAGGTTTAATTGACTCAGTTTTGCATGGCTTGGAGGCCTCAGGAAACACAATCATGGTGGAAGAGAAAGGAAGTCATGTCTTACATGGTGGCAGGAGAGAGAGAAGGAAAACTGCCACTTTTAAAACCATCAGATCTTGTGAGAACTCCCTCACTGTCACAAGAACAGCATGGCAAGACCCCCTCCATGATCAAATCACCTTTTACCATCCCTTCTCTGACTTCTGGGAATTACAATTCAAGATGAGATTTGCATGGGGACGCATAGCCAAACCGTATTCCCTACCTTCTTTTAATCCTCCTATTCCAGATATTTGTGCTAGGAATCCCACTGCCCTAATCCTGCCTCATGTTGCCCTCACCCTGGCCACCTGGGGTCTCATTCCTCCCCATTTCCTTTACATCTGCTTGCATGAACCACTATATTGGCTTTCCTGATGTTTGGTTTGCACTAGAAAACTATCTGTTCTGGATCCCATTTTCCCTCTGTCCTTGCTAGAGGTACTAACTCATCAGTCTACTAAACTGGTGCTCATGAAAGAAGCTTAAAGAAGAGCTGAAAGGCTCTCCTTCAGGTTACCCAAAATTCTATAAATTTTGCTAGGAGCTTTCTGAAGGCCAAATTCCATCTTTATGGATTAAATCTCAGTGTTTCCCAACCTGTCAACCATGAAGACCTCTTAAAATTTTTTCCCATAATTTTATAAGATTTTTGTCTACTAAACAAATACAACCAAAGATATATATTTTCCTATCAATTAGAGCTTCTGTTTAGCTTTAAATAAGTATCAGCACACTAAATTCTATGACTAAAATTACAAGAAAAGAAACTTGATGTGCATCTGTATTTCAGAAAAATGTATGATATATAAAGAGACGTTTGATATTAAAATAGCTCTAGTACCCTAGGTTAGCAAAGTCATTTTAACTAAATGAAGAATTAGTTAAAGATTTCAGGAGGCAGTATGATCTCTGGCTTGTTGAGAGATTTTGAAGAGCAATAGGATTTGATGTGCCCTCAATTCATATTATATTAAAAGTTGCCAGTAGCTATGAGCTACTTCTCTTACTTTCATGAATATTTACACAACATATGTGTGATATTTCTCCTTCATAAATGTACAGTTGGGGGAGGGGATTCCTGAAATACAACTTTGCACTGATAATTCATAGTATGAACTTAATGGTCTTTCTTCTCTAAAGTTAGCAAATAATTGAGGGTAACTTTGGAGGGTAACTCGTCCCACAGAAGTTCCAAAAAACATACTAAATGTCAAGGATTTAATGATTAAGAGAAGACAAATGCCAGGTCTTCCCTTACTGCTTTTCTCACCAGAAGATGGTTTTTATCAGCTGCTCTTCCCAGGAGGCGAAATCCTTAACTACACAAGGCATATTTATTCTTGAGAACTGACCTTTCTATTTACGACAATTTGAAGAAATAAAGGACCTCAATTCTTCATCATGTTTAAATAGAGTTATAATAGAGATTCTGTACTAGGAGAGGAGAGAACAAACTGGAAAATCAGTCAGAAGCTGAAGTGGAGGAGTAAGTGTCTGTGAGAAGCACCTGAGAGTTAATGTTGAAAGAGAGAAATGAAGACCTTGCAAAGCTATACTTGTTGTCAGATTTTGAAAATGAAATCATATAAATACTAAAGCAAATTGTGAGGTTTTTGGACTTTCACAAAAAGGAGAGAAGAGAAAAGTTAAGACTCAAAGGCAAAAAAATAAAATTCTTTTTATGAAATACAGTAGTAAGCTAGGGAATGGGAGAGGAAAAAAATTGCTGGAAAAGGCCGGAGAGTAAACTTCAGGTATTTGGTTACCAGGATAATAGATATAAAGGAAGTCATTGTTGAAGAAGAAACAAATGATTCTATACATTTATTTTTAAAAAATCAGTTGGAACAAATAAGTTTCATTTTAAAAAAGCATTTCATATTATAGTAGTTTTAAATTTATGAAAAAATTGCAAAGATAGTGCAGAGAGTTCTCATATAATCCACACCTAGTTTCCTCAACTGTTAACATCTTACATTAGTAGAGTATATTTATCACAATTAATGAACCAATACTGACACATTATTATTAACTGAAGTCCATGCTTTATTCAGATTTTCTAAGTTTTTTTTCCTGATGTCCTTGTTTTTTCCTTTAGGATCCCATCCAGGATCCCACAGAGCATTTAGTTGTCCATGTCCCTTAAGCTCCTCTTGGTTGTGGTATTTTTTCTGACTTCTCTTGTTTTTGATGACCTTGACAATTTCGAGGAGTACTAGTCAGGTATTTTGTAGAATATTCCTCAGCTAGGATAATGTTTTTCTTACAATTACACTAGGTTATGAATTTTGGGGAGGAAAGTCACAAAGTGCCATTCTCATTCCATCATATCAAGGGTGCATACTATCAATATGACCTATCACTGTTGATGTAAACTTTGATCACAATCATTTATGGATAGCAATATGGACTCATAGATGTTTATTTTATGCTTTGGGTTATAAATCAATTCTACTTTATTTTGTTGCCCCATTTATTCCAGGTTTGACCATTGGGAGCTCATTTAGTCAGCCCCTGTGTCTCTTTGACAAATACATGTTTGCGATTAAAAACTTTTTTTTTTTTTGAGAACTTCTTTACTTGTGACACCACAAGATACTCCAGGCTCATTTTCTGTGTTTCCTGCCTCAGTCCTAGAATCAGCCATTTCTCTAAAGAGCTCTGATTCCCTTTATTGAAGCATAATATTTTAAACCAAGATCTGGGCACTAAGTGCTAGCAGGTTTTAATGGTTTAGGGGAAGATGTATAGTGAAGCCTCATAACTTTATTCAGGAGTAAAATAATCTGCCTTTTCTTAAACAGATAGATTTTTTTTTCATTTAAAATGTTAGTGTATACTGCAACTTTTAGAAAAACAAGCCTGAAATAATGAATAAAACCAGGGTTGGCAATTTTTTTTCTGTAAAGAATGAGATAGTAAATATTTTAGGTTTTGTGGGCAACTCTGTTTCTACTCTGCCATTGCAGTGCAAAAGCAGTTATAGGCAATATGTAAATGAATAGCAGTTGCTATCGTCTAATCAGATTTTATTTACAAACAAAACCAAGCATGGATTTGACCTATGAGGCCATAGTTGCCAACCTTTGAATAAGACCAATGAAAGTCAAACAAAAATCATATTTATTGGGCACTTACAAGGTGTAAGGAATGTACTAAAAGTAGGTGTGACAAACAAAAATAACTCAAAATGAAACTGAAAAACTGAAAGATTCAGAGATTAGGTGAATGACCTAAAGTGACTTGACTCTGGTCCCTTTCTTCCTCTTTAGAGGGAGGATTAGATGAGCCACTTATCAGCTGGAAATTGTATTGTCAAATAATTTACCCTCATTACTTACAGACAAGTAGAAATAGAATGTACATATAATAGCTTTATACCTTTTTTCTCCCAGGTTGAGACTATTGACAACATCTGTTTTTGAGTTATCCTGTGCATAAAGCTATTTGACTTGGTTCTAAGATAACTTGACTGAATATTCTGTTCACTACTAGGGCAAGAATTTTTAACGTGGATTCACTGGGTCTCTAGGAGGTTAATGTTTCAAATTTTGTATGAAAGTGGGGAGTGTTCTCTAAACATGAAATCAAATGCAAATTTTGTGTGCCTATGTGCATTGTCTAGATAAGTATTCTATAACTTTCATTAGCTTCCTAAAGAAGTATGATCTGCATATGAGTTAGGAATAGGTTTGGTTATGTGTAATAGAAAACCTAAAATAAGGGTAGCTTAAACAAGAAAGAGGCTTATTTTTCTTTCATATAACAGAGGTAGGCAGATGAGGGCTCCTGGTGGCTCCATAGTACCTTCATGGATTCAAGCTGCTGAGATCCTTAGCATATGATTATCATATTCAAGGTCATTCCAGGGTTAGTATGAGTGCTCTATCATCACACCCACAGCTAGACAGTAGAAGGGGGATGAGGGGAAGTATAAGAGGGTATACCTCCCAACTATGTCAGCTACCTTTAAGGAGCTTTCACAGACATTCCACAAAATCCTCTATGTGAGTATCATTGACTAATATTGGCTGCAAAGGAATCTGGGAAATGTACCTGTAACCTGGACACATTGCTACTCTGAATAAAAGAAGGTTTCAGTTAAGTGAGGGAGGGATGCATATTGGATGGTTGTGTAGTAATCTCTGCTTTAACTTTAAAATTCTGAAGGCTAAATGATTATATGCTATTACTCTGAGGCAGTAAACATTTAATTGAATGGTATGATGGTATGTGAGCACATTATGCTTAGTAAAGAGTTATTCATTTACCTATTTGCTACTGAGTAATATTGGGCTATTTATGGAAATAAACTGCACTAATACATTTAATGTTCTATTTGGAATCTGTATTCATTTCCTATTGTTGCTGTAATATTTACCACAAACGTAATGACTTATAATAACATTAATTTCTTCTTTTACAGTTCTAGTTTCACTGGGCTAAAATCAAGGTATCTGCAGGGCTGGTTCCTTCTGGAGGCTGAGGGAAGAATTTATTTCCTTGCCTCTTTCAGTTTTTAGTGCCTACCTGTATTCCTTGGCTTGTGGCTCCTTCATCCATCTTTAAATTGCATCACTCCAAACTCTGCTTCTGTCATTGCATTGCCTTTTCCTCTAACTCTGACTGCTCTTGCATTTTTCTTATAAACACTGTTATGATTACATATGGCCCACCTGGTTAGCACAGGAAACCATCCCTATCTCAAGATCTTTAATTTAATTATACTTGCAAATTCCTTTTTGCCATAAAACTTTTGCTTCTGTAGCATAATATCCTCCCAATATTCCCATGCCCTTTCCCCAAAATATTGAGGCATATTTGGGGGAATATTATATCACAGAAATCATCCTTTTGGGTATCATACCTATAGCAAATCTGTTGATCATGTTAGCCCCCATCACTTTTGGCTACAGAAATTTCTGTTTAATCAATGGATACTTGCGGTTGAATTGAATTGTTGAAAGGGGCATGCAGAAAACAGGTCTTTCAACTTCTGTTCATGGAAAATTAAATTCATTCATCTATAATTCAACACATATTTATTTATTCAGCACCTGTTATGTGTTAGGCACCACTTTACCCTTCTTCCTTCCAAATTTCCTTCTTCTGTAGTAAGTGGAGATACAGTTGATTAAATTTTCTTACTTTATTTTTAGATTCACGAGGTACATATGCAGGTTTGCTACATGAGTATATTGCATAATGCTGAGGTTTGGACTCCTAGTGAGTCCATTACCCAATCAAAGAACATAGTACCCAATAGGTAGTTTTTCAACCATCACCCCTACCTAACCTCCTTGCTTTTGTAGTCCCGAGTGCCTAATATTTCCCTCTTTATGTCCATGTGTTCCCATTGTTTAACTTCCCCCTGTAAGTGACAACATGTGGTATTTGATTTTCTATTTCTAACCGAAGTGAGTTAGTTCACTTAGGATAATGGCCTCCAGTTCCATCCACGTTGTTGTGAAGAACGTGAATGTATTCTTTTTTTATGGCTGCATAATATTCCATGGTGTGTATATATACTAAATTTTCTTTATCCAATCCATCATCAAAGGACATTTAGGTTGATTTCATGACTTTGCTTTGTGAATAGTGCTGCAATACACATACAAAGGCAGGTATCTTTTTGATAGAATGATTTTTTTTTTCCTTTGGGTAGATACCCAGTGGTGGGACTGCTGGGTCATATGATATTTCTATTTTTAGTTGTTTGAGAAGTCTCCACACTGTTTTCCACAGGGGTTGAACTAATTTACATTCCCATCAACAGTGTATAAGCATTCCCTCTTCTCTGTATCCTTGCCAACATCTGCTATTAAATATATTTTTTCACTTTTTAATATAGCCATTCTGACTAGTGTGAGATAGTATCTCATTGTGGTTTTGATTTTCATTCTCTGATGATTAGTGACGTTGAACATTTTTTCATGTTTATTGGCTGCCTGTAGGTCTTCGTTTGAGAAGTATCTGTTCATGTCTTTTGCCTACTTTTTAAAGGAATTATAATAATTATTATTTTCATGGATTTGTTTAAGTTTCTTATAGATTCTGAATATTAGTTTCAAATGCATTGTTTGCAAATATTTTCTGCCATTCTCTAGGTTATCTGTTTGTTCTGTTGATTATTTTGCTGTACAGAAGCTCTTTAGTTTAATTAAGTCCCGTTCATCTATTTTTGTTTTTGTGGCATTTGTTTTTGAAGTGTTAGTCATAAATTCTTTGTCTAGGCCAATATTCAGAAGAGTATTTCTTATGTTTTCTTCTATAATTATTATAGTTTGAAGTATTATGTTTAAGTTTTCAATCCATCTTGAGTTAATTTTTGTATGTAGTAACAGGTAAGGGTCCAGTTTCATTCTTCTGCACATGGCTAGCCAGTTTTCCCAGTACAGTTTATTGACTAGAGTGTCCTTTCCTTGTAGTTCATCTTTATCTACTTCATCAAAGATCAGTTGGTAGTAGGTATGTGGTTTTATTTATGGGTTCTTTATTCTGTTCCATTGATCTATGTGTCTATTTCTGTATCAGTATCATGCTGTTTGGGTTTCTATGGCCTTGTAGTATAGTTTGAAGTCAGACAATGTGATGCCTCTGGCTTTGTTCTTTTTACTTAAGATTGCTTTAACTATCCAGACTCTGTTTTTGGTTTCATACGAATTTTGGAATTGTTTTTTTCTAATTCTATGAAAAATGATGTTGGCAATTTGATAGAATTGTGTTGAATCTGGGATTGCTTTGGGCAATATAGTCATTTTAGCAATAGTGATTCTTTTTATCCATGAGCATAAGATATTTTTCCATGTTAGTGTCATCTGATTTATTTCATCAGTGTTTTCTAGTTCTTGTAGAGGACTTTCACTTCCTTGAGTAGATGCATTACTAGGATTTTATTTTGTGTGGCTATTGCAGATGGGATTGCATTCTTGATTTGGTTCTCTCCTTAAATGTTGTTGGTATATAGAAACACAACTGATTTTTGTGCATGAATTTTGCATCCTGAAACTTTTCTGAGTCATTTATCAGGTCTAGGGGCCTTTTGGAGGACTCTTTAGGGTTTTTTAAGCATGGGATCCTGTCATCAGTGAACACAGATAATTGGACTTTCTCTTGTTCTATTTGGATATCTTTTATTTCTTTATCTTGCCTGATTGCTTTGGTTAGGACTTACAGTACTCTGTTGAATAGGAGTGGTGAGAGTGGACATCCTTGTCCTGTTCCAGTTCTTAAGAAGAATGTTTTTAACTTTCACCTATTCAGTATAATGTTGACTGTGGGTTTGTCATAGAAGGCTCTTAATATTTTGAGGTATCTTTCTTTGATGCCTAGTTTCTTGAGGGTTTTTATCATGAAGGGATGTTGGATTTTATTGAGTGCTTTTTCTGCATCTGTTGAGATAAGATGATTATATGGTTTTTGCTTTTAATTCTGTTTATGTGGTGTTGATTCAATTTTCTATATCTGAAACCTGAGACTCATAAAATTTTCTCTCACATCTTACTTAATCAATTCCCAAATTGTATTGCTTCAGCCTCCAAAATAATCTGTACACTTATCTCCATCTCTTATACTATGACCCATGTCCAAGCCACATTTTTCCTCTTTTAGATGCTGCAATGTTTTTTAGATGCTGCAGATGTTTCTCTGCATCTGTTCTGAGCTCCCTCCATTTCATTCTTTACCATGCAGAGAGTGATCTTTTAAAAATGCAAATCTAATTATACCAGTTTTTTGTTCAAAACATTTCCACAGATTTCTGTTGCTCTTAGAACAAAGGGAAAGTTCTTATTAGCACCTGTCTTAAAGGGCCCTCCGCTTACTTTTCTAGCCTCATCTAACTATGGTTGCTCTTCAGTCCTCAAACATCCTAATAAGATCTCTTCTTCCTTAACACCTTTCTATGTGCTGTTTCCTCTGCCTGGAATATTTCCTTCTCTGGTGACTCCCTTGCTTGGTTTACTTTGTTGGGAAAGCCTTCTTCTTTAACCCTTCAGACCAAATTAGATTTAGGAAGATCTAAGAAATTTATTCTCTCAGTGCAACTTTTTTTTAATTGTAACTTTCAGAACCATCTTGAAATAATTAATAGTACAACTTTGGGTGTAATGTCTGTCTTTTCCACTAGATTACAAATTGAGAACAGAAAGAGTATTTTATCAACATACCTCAGTGTCTTGAATCATGCTTGTCACATACTAGGGGCTCAGCAAAAGATTGCTTAATTGGTGGTGGAAAAAACTCTGGGCTATCTGCAAAACCTAAGTGGAACAATGAAAAGCAGTACTCAGCTATGTTGTATTCTTATGGACCTTCTGTCTACTGTCTATTAATTGTGGCCATAAGCTAATGGAGAACAGTGAAACATTTTCATTTCTGCAGATAGTATTGCTGTTTGATGAGTGGTTCTCAAACTTTAATGTGTATTAGAGTAACCTGCATGGTTTGTTAAAATACAATTGCTTGATCCCACCCTGAAAGTTTCTGATTCAGTATGTCTGGGCTGGGGCATGAGACTTTTCAGGTCTCAATTGTTCAACAGTGATGCTTCTGCTACTGGTCTGAGGATCACACTTTGAGAAACACTGGCATAAACTGTCAGCTGCCAAGCAGCTTGACAGCCAATTCCATCTTTTTTGTTGGAAGGAGATACTGTGTTCTGTTCAATCGGTTGAATTCGCTGGAGATTGTGCACTGGCAAAGGGTATGTCTGAGTGTGGACAGGGAGTAACCTGCTAATAGCTATCTCCTCCTTACCCTCATCCTCTCCCTGCAGAAAAGGTTCAATGGCAATGAAAGCTGACTTAGATATTTGCCCAGGAGAGCTTTGGTACTGAGAAATTCACTGTTGGGGGATTCAATTTAACTTGCAGTTGTGTTAAGATCAGCTCAAACATGTATGTGTTGCTGAATATATACACGTTACTGAGAGAACAAATAGTATACACAAATTGGCATTGGCAATCTGCATTTTACCTCATCTTTGAAAATCTTTAGTAAGAAGTTGGCTTGCTCAGTCTAAATGTGTGGGGGTATATGGCTTACAGTTTGATTTTCACTGCACACAATTCAGTTCTGTGGAGCCACATTTCATTTCGTAACTGAGCACCCAAATAAATGTGTTTTTTTTTTTTTTTCATCAAACTAAACAGGCAAACAAAACTACCCTTGAGCTAAAAGGAATTGAATGCCTGCTATCTTCAATGCCATGGGCCCATTAAAACTCCCACTTGCTATTCCATGTATCCAATCAGTGAGGTGCAAATCAACCATCACACATTTCTCTGTCTGGGGAGCAGCGTGCGTTTCTGTGTAATCACAAATGCGTTAGAAGTGAAACTTGGTCACTTGCTTTTCCAGAGCTGTACTCTCTTAGGAAAGTGAGAAAGAAAAGAAGCTTTTAAAATAGATTCAACAAAAAGGAAACAGGCACGCAAGTTGGATAGTAAGCATAGATTATTAGCTATGGAAGGGAGGGTTGGGGTCATCTGATCCATGTTTTTATTTTACAGGGGAGAAAGCGTCAGAGAGGCTAAGTTCCCTGCCAAGGTCATTGAACTAAATAGGGGCAGACCTGGAATTCAGGACTTCTGTCTCCTAGGCCAGTGCTATTTTCATGATGCCTTATGCTTAATAATTAAACTCTTATACCTGATTTATGTTCAATGTCCCTGGCAAGTCAAGAAAAAATTATACCTCTCTAACGTTTCATCTGTTCTCCTGGGGAGAAAACATATCCTATCAGTGGAAAGCAGGGAAGCTTATGAAGATATAATTTTTAATTCCTCAGACAGAATTTGAAAGTCAGATGTTAAGCCTGTATCAGCAAAACCAGGGTCAGGGTATGCAAAGGGGATGCTAGCACTGAAATTGTTTTTGTATCTCACATCCTTAGCTTTATTATCAAGAATCTTTGATTAATGTCCAAATTTAGGATATAGCATCATTTCAACAGTTTTATGAATACTCTTTGGCTGCAAAGATGAGAAATTCAGTCTTGTACAAGTTAAAGGACATTATTGAAATAACATAATAATTAGTGTTATACATTCAAGGACAGGGAATGATGTACTACCAAGTCGAGGGGGGATTGAAATTGAAGCATTCTCAGAGGACCCTATAGTCAGTAAGTTAAAACGTTTACTAAGTACCTGTTATAGAACAGGTACTTGGGGATATGAGACCAAAAATCTTAAAGTCATTACCTCAAGGAACTGATATTGCAATAGGCTATTGGACAGTAAACATGCAAGTGAATGAACATTTACAGATCCTAATAAGTGCTGTGAAGAAAATAAAATAGGTAAATATGACAAGTAGCAATGGGGGAGGAGTTCTACTTTGGGTAAGATGGTCAGGAAAGGCCTTTCGGAGGAGGTGACATTTAAATTATGAAAGGAAGGCAGGGGAAGGGTCTTGGGGAAGACAATTCCAACTGGAAGAAACAATAAGTGCAATGACCTTGAAACAAAACTGAATCTGAAATGCATGCAGGATGAAAATTAGGGTGGTATAGTTCAAGTGTGAGAATTGAGGAAAGGATTAGAGACAAGGTCAAGGAAGTAAGCAGAGAACAGATCATGCAGGGCCTTCTACACCTTGCTAAGAGTTTGTATTTTAATTTGGACTCAGTGGAAATTCATTAAAGAATGATAAGCATGGGAGTCGCCAATTTTGCTGCTATTTGTAGAATGGACTATTGTTTTAAGGCTGTTGCTAAAATGTAACTGGGAGATGATGATGAGGTGGTGGTGAAGAATTGGTGAGGGGTGGTCAAATTCAGGATAAGTTTTGAAGTTTGAGCTCATTGGACTTGCTGATGGCTTAGATATGGAATATCAGGGAAGGAGAATGATGTTGTAAGATTTTTGACCTGAACGACTGAGTGGATATTGGTGCTATTTATTGAAAAGAGGCAGACTAGGAAGGTGTCAAGTGGGGAATAAAAAATTCTCTTTTGGCCATGGTAAAGGTGACGTAATTATTAAAAAGCCATGGGAAGATGTTGAATAGGTAGTTGGATATTTGAGTGTGGAGTTCAGGACAAATTAAGACTGGCAATGAAAAATTGAGTTATCAGAATGTGTTTACAGTGTTTAAAACAGAGGTATTGGAGGAGACTATCTAGGAAGAGGATATCAAGATAAGAGAGTCAAAGGCAGAATTCCAGAGGCTAACATTGTTTAGAAGAAACACTGCCAACAAAGGAGATAAAGAGACCACAGAAGGTGGGAGGAAGCCTGGAGTAATAACACTGTGAAAAAGTTATTTCAGGAAGAAATACTAACTCTATCAAATGCTGCTGAGAGGTCAAGTAAGCTAAGGACATTTGCGGACATTTATGACTACAATAAGAGTTGTTTCTCTTATATAAATGTCCTCATTGCATTGGATTGAGAAGACAATTGGAGGCAATGAAATAGGCAGTGGAGCTTGACAACCCCCTTGATGAGTTGGAAGAGAGCAGAGATTGTCTGTGCTTCCTGGAGGAGGAGGATGTGGGCTCCAAAGACCAATTTTGAGGAAGACAACACTAAGCATGTTTGAATACCATTTTAAATGATCCAGGAAGATCTGAGAGAAAAAGAGGATAATTGTAGGCATGAGGAATTGGTATCCATAACCCAGATGGAAGAGTTTTTCTTAGATAGGGGCAGAGAAAATTCTTCCTTTATATGGGAAGAAAGCCAGAATGAGTGAATGCAGAATGTGTGCATTGATCCAGTTAGGATGATAGGTTGGTGGTTGGAAAATGAGATTATTCTTGCTGATTGCTTTTATTTTCTCTGTGAAGTATAAGCGAGGTCTCTGGTTTTTGATTCTTTCTGCTCCGCTCTTCGTTTTCTCATTTTGCAGATTATTGAGATAGTGCTTAACTCTTTTGGAACTTTAGGTTGCAAGTGACTTAGGCTTGTCATGAGACTAACTCTGGCCTCATATCTATGCTACCCTACTTATCAAAGCCTTGGAAACCCACCCCATCCACCATGCCCTGGATGTGAGATATGGAGTCAAAGGAGATTATTTTGAAGCTTTAAGATTTAATGACTACCCTGCCAGGTTTTGAATTTGCATGAGGCCTGTGGTCACTTTGTTTTTGCCAATTTCTCTTATTTGTAATGGGAACATTTACCCAATGCCTGTTCCCTGACTGTACGTTGGAAGTAACTAACTTGTTTTTGGTTTTACAGGATTGCAGGCGGAAGGGTCTTGCTTTGTCTCAGATGAGACTTTGAACTTAGACTTTTGAGTTAATGCTGGAATGAGTTAAGACTTTAGGAGACTGTTAGGAAGGCATAACAGGTTTTAAAACATAAAAAGGACATGAGATTTGGGAGGGGCCGAGGTGGAATGATATGGTTTGGCTTTGTGTCCCCACTCAAATCTTATCTCGAATTGTAATTCCTATGTGTCAAGGGAGGGATGTGGTGGGAGATGATTGGATCATGGGGGCAGTTTCCTCCATGTTGTTCTCATGATAGTGAGTGAATTCTCAGAAGACCTGATGGTTTAAAAATGTGGCACTTCCCCCTTAGCTCTTTCTCTTGCTACCTTACGAAGAAAATGCTTGCTTCTCCTTCGCCTTCTGCCATGATTTTAGGTTTCCTGATGCCTCCCCAGCCATCCAGAACTGTGAGTCAATTAAAGCTATTTTCTTTATAAACTACTAAGTCTCAGGCAGTTCCTTATAGCAGTGTGAAAGACTAATACACATACAGCTCCAATGACCAGCGGGACCTGACAATGGTTTTTAAAGCTCTTGATTAGATTCTTGAGATGGAGAATCTGATTGGCTCAGCCCAGTCTATCGGCTTTGGATCAGTGTCTACTCCTGATCCCATGGGATATAGTTAGGGGTCTTGGTTACCTAATACAAACATGTAGTGTGGGCCTGTCCTTTATCACGGGCTATTCTAAAGATAACTCTGTGGACTGGACAGTATATTAATTTCCTTTGGCTGCTGTAAGAAGTTACCATAGACTTGGTGGCTTAAAACAGAAATTTATTGTCTCATGGTTCTGGAGGCTAGAAATTCAAAATAAAAGTATCAGCAGAGTCATTCTCCTTCCTGAAGCTCATGGATAAAATTTTATTCTTTGTCTCTTCTAGCTTCTGGTAGCTGTCAGTGTATCTTGACATTCCTTGGTTTGTGGCCACATCATTCTAATCTTTGCCTCTGTCTTTATATCACCTTCTCTTCCATGTAAGTCCCTCTTCTGTGTGTCTGTTCCAAAACTCCTTCTATTTCTACCTTACAAGAATATATGTGATTGAATTTAGGGCCCACCTGGATAGTCCAGGGAGGTCCTCAAGATCTTTAATTTAAATAAATCTTTTACTACCTAAGGTAATATTCATTCCTTTGCCATATCAGGTAATCACCAGAGGTTCTAGGGATTAGGATGTAGACATATCTTTTTTGGGGGGCAACATCTAGCCTACTATGGAAAACTAGTTGAAAACTTATAACTATTTTTCAGGACTTTCCTCTTTTTATGCATTTCTAAAGGATAATAATTGGGAGGCAAGATACAAATATCAGTGTCAAAATTTTTGCTGAATCAATCTCTGAATAACCATCTCGTGAAAAGGATTTGTGGCAACTTAAATTTATTAACTGAGAGTCCTGCTGAGCACTAGAACTAATTGGCACTGTTTTGGTTATGTGCCAAAAAATGCATTTGAACCAAACCTGTTTTCTTGTTGTTAAACATCAATATGTACAGAATGGAACCAACAAATATGGGTGGAAGAGAAATCGACTACATATAGGTATTTCTCCATGGAATCTGGGCTTTATGAGATATAATCAAGTTATTAAAGAAGCAATCTGCTGTTACTTTGCTGTCCTTTCTTGTCAATCAAAAAGGGAAAAAAGTATAAAAATAGAAAGTAGCTTCTGGGCTTAGAGGATGAGAAAAAATACTTGTAGCTTTATTAAGACTGTTGGAGTTATTTCCTTTGCAACATTGTGTGTTCTTTGTGAAATTCCCTCATCTTGCTCTCTTAGCTTGTGAAAGCACAGTTACACTGCTGTCCTTGAATCAACCTTTCTTGGGGAAATCTTCCTCTTAGATAGCTGTTCTTGTCAGTGCATTTTCCTCCAGTCATCCAACCCCACATCCTGTGTACTAAATTAGAAAAGAGAAATTATTCTAAGTTCTCTGTTCATAACTATCTCTTCAGGGATGACTAAAAACCCCAGAGTTTTTTTCCTTTGAAAAACACTGTCCTCATGTTTACATCTAGTCTGCTTAATTAGACTTTATTTTATTTTATTTTATTTTTTTAAGTGTAACCTTTAATTGTCAAAATGGTGTGCTAAATAAGCTACAGTTCTGAAAAGAGAACAAATAATAAAGGCTTGTAGGTTCCAAAGACACACTATTTCCCCCATATTTTCAGCATGGTAAAATACACATAACATTCACCATCACAAACATTTTAAGCGCACAGTTCACATTGTTGTGCGACCAACACCACCATTCATCTTCAGAACTCTTTTCATCTTGCAAAATGAACGCTCGATACTTATTAAGCACTGACTCCCCATCCCCTCCTCCCCTGGTAACCTCCATTCTGTAATTAGACTTTAGATTAAAAAGGGGCCTCGTTTATCGCGCAGTCTGTGGAGCATTTAGCCATGTCTACAATGACTAGATCCACTTCGTTTGCCCCTGTTCTTACCCATGGGAACATGAATGGGCTGTAGGAATTGTATAAAGGAAGACATGAACATTCTGGAGGAAGAGTATGGGCAGTTTCTCTTGGGATTTTTGTCCATAGAAAGCTTGTTGGCCATCTGCACCTTCAGAGTGGTGTTTAGACCTGCTGGCCTGCCGCCCATACAAGGGCAACAGGAAGCATCCTCTGCCTTCCTCCTCTTGCTTGGAGACAGCCATAAACCAGTATGCAGTGGAGCCTTTTGGGATGGATTAGAGAGAAGCTTATCGGCTTTCTACAGTGTCAGGTGTAGAGGATCTATTTGATTGAAACAACAGAGAATTACATTCCCAAAAGCATCCTGAGAGGGCATATGGTTTTAATGTTTAGGTAAATTTCTGAATAGGAATCTGTCTCCAAACTTCAACAGGCTGCTTCTATATACTGAAGGCTGGGTGATAAATGACATTCTTTAGGTATAGCCATTATCCCTTGCTTTAATCTCTTTTCTCCAGCAGAGTATTCCAAAGCATGGTGCTGACTGCCCAACACCTCCCTTTGGAAAGACCTTTCTTTTTTGAGGACGATAATTACATCATTCTTTAGCTGTCTGTTTTTCTAGGCAAATTTCTTAATATTCCCTCTTTGGACCTATTTTCCATTTCTTTAATCATTTTCCACAGCTCTTACCTGAAACTCTGCCTTGTCTCTATGTTCTTGTAAAGGTATGGTGACTGAAACTACCCACGACGTTCTTACACAGGTCTCACTGGGCCTCGGCTAGATATCATTACTCTCATTTTTTGCTGAAAGTAAATATCATGGAGAAATAGTTTACTTGTTGTGATGATTAATTTTGTTTCAACTTGACTGGGCCACAGGATGCGTGGATATTTGGTGAAACGTTATTTCTGAGTGTGTCTGTAAGGATATTTCTGGATGAGATTAATATTTGAATGTTAGACTGAGTAAAACAGATTGCCCTCCACAATGTGGGTGGGCCTCATCCAATCTGCTGAAGGCCTGAATAGAAGAAAAGGCTGACTAATAAAGATTTTTTCTTCTCTGCCTGACCATCTTGAAACTGGGACATCAGTCATCTCCTGCTTCGTCAGACTTGGACTCAGACTAGAAACTTACCTTCAGCTTTCCTGGGTCTTTAAAGAAACATATATTGTTCTCTTTAAAGAACAGAAGTAAAGAAACATATATTGTTCTTATTTAAAGAACATATATCCAGGTGCAGTGGCTCATGCCTATAATCCCAGCACTTTGGGAGGCCGAGGCAGGCAGATCTCTTGAGGTCAGGAGTTCAAGACCAGCCTGGCCAACATGGTGAAACCCCATCTCTACTAACAATACAAAAATTATCCAGCTGTGGTGGCACATGCCTGTAGTCCCAGCTACTCAGGAGGCTGAGGCAGAATTGCTTGAACGTGGGAGACGGAGGTTGCAGTGAGCCGAGATCCCGCCACTCCAGTCTGGGCAAAAGAGTGAGACTCCATCTCAAAAAAAAAACCAAAAAAAAACATATATACTTAGTCATAGAATTTTATGTATATGCATATGTATGTGTGTATATATACATATGTATATATCTACATACATATATGTATCTGTATATATCAGCTTTCCTGGTCTTTAAACATATATTGTTCTATTTAAAGAATATAAGTAAAGAAGCATATATTCTTAAAGAACATATATACTCAATCATAGTATTTTATGTGTATTTATATACACATACATATGTGTATATGTATATATTTGTATGTGTATATATATATGTATGCCTCTCTCTATATGTATGTATGTATGTAGCTATCAAAGACTTCTTGGGTCACACCAATAAAACACAGAAGTCAACTTCAGGGAGCTCCTACTGGCCAAAGATGGGAATATTTAAGCATAAAAAGAAGCAAAAACAAAAACCAGTTTGCTCTCTAAACACATTATTCTCAGAAAAGAAATTATGGCCATAGATTGAAATAATAAAAATCTATACATTCATAACTATACTTCAAAAAGAGAAGAGTGTTCCATACTGGCATTCTTTTTAGGTTACTGGAGTACAAACTCATTCTTCTGAAGAGTAACAATTAAAGGAAAAGAATTAAGCATGTATTCTGTTTTTCTTGTATAGACTATATTTAATGATAGCCAAATAGGTATAAATGTTCTTCTACCACATCCCCACATCTTGAGTCATGGACTGCCAAGAACACAGCTGTAGCTCAGCAAGTCAGGTGTGCTACTTGTTGCAGTGAGGAAAAAATGCATGGTGTGTGGGATGTCTCAGTAACAGGGTGTTAAAAAGAACATGTATAATTTGGGTTGTGGTTAGGTAATATTGGGGATTGTTCAAGAAAGAGGGAATTTGCTCTGGATTGAGTGCTGTAAGGAAGGGAGGATAATGCTATGATTGGATATTTTTAATAAATCTTATTTAAAGAATGATATATATGACTGAGTATTCAACAAATCTTGTAGGGTAGGCTAGAGAAAGGCTAAAGCTGTAATTATTACAGAAGCAGCTGTCACTCATATTATTTGGAAAAGAAGGATGTTTGATATTTTTGTGGTATGCATAGTGGCTTTGTTTTTGCCTGTGATTAAACAATATTATGAAGTGGTCTTTAAACCTCACTTCTTCAAAGTCACAAGCTGACCTGATGTTCTGAGAGATTGTTTATATCCAACAAGAGAACATTGAAGTATAGCTGTGAGTGTCAAGCTAGCTCACAGCCCTCCGAGTTTAGGAGCTGCTTTTTTTGTTTCTCAATAGGAGAATAGAATAAAATGAAAGTGGAAGAAATAAAAGATTTAGATAATTCAATTTTCAACCCCTAATGAAATAATGGACCTGACAATCTAGATGCTAAAATCATTGGGTGAAATGTTAATGTGGTATTTTATTATGGATGGTTCAGGCTGATATTACCTGAACCACTGCTCTATCTTAAGATCGCCAGAAGTAAGGCAGATAGACGTTACGTGCCTCTTGATGTGACTCACAGTACCACCATTGAAATAGTCTTGCCCAGAGATTTGAATCTGAATCTAGTCTAGTTTCTTTTTTTTTGCCTTCAACTTTTATTTTAAGTTCCGGGGTACATGTGAAGGATGTGTAGGTTTGTTACGTAGATAAATGTGTGCCATGGTGGTTTGCTGCACAGATCAACCCATCACCTAAATATTAAGCTTGGCATCCATTAGCTGTTTATCATCATGCTTTCCCTCCCCTCCACTCCCTGACAGGGCCCACTGTGTATTGCTCCCCTCCATATTTTTATGTGTTCTCGTTGTTCAGCTCCCACTTAGAAGTGAGAACATAGGGTGTTTGGTTTGCTGTTTCTGTGTTAGTTTGCTGAGGATAGTGACTTCCAGCTCCCTTCGCATCCCCGTAAAGGACATGATCTTGTTCCTTTTATGGCTGTATAGCATGGTGTGTATGCACCACATTTTCTTTATCTAGTCTATCATTGATGGGCATTTGGGTTGATTTCATGTCTTTGCTATTGTGAATAGAAGTGAAGTTTCTAATCTAACTACTAGATTATAGGGAATATGGGGGTAGAGCATCATCTTAAATAACACCATCAAGGTATAGTCAGTGAAGTCTAGAACCTTCAGCAAATACATGGTATAAAATAAGATGGGGGAGATGTTATAAATTTAAAGCGATTTAAAGAACATACCAAACACAATATGTGAATTTTATTGGGATTCTCATTCAAACAAACCATGTTAAAAGTTATTTTTGAGAAAATCGGAGAAAACTAAGTAGTGATTAGGGATTAAGTGATATTATTAATAAGAAAAATTTGGTGGAGTATGATGGCTTATGTCTGTTATCCCAGCACTTTGGAAGGCTGAGATAGGAGGATCACTTGAAGCCAGAAGTTCGAGACCAGCCTGGGCAACAAAGTGACCCTGTCTCTACAAAAATAAAAAAAGAAATATATTGTGTTGGTTATAAAAATGGTATGGTGGTTACTCTAAAATGTTCTTATATGTTAGAGATTCATTTTAAAGTATTTAAAGATAGAATGATATGATGTCTGGTATTTGCTATAGAAAAGAGAAAAAAGGTTGGAAAGTTTATAGATGAATTAAAAACAACAGAAAGTTGCTAGTTCTTAAAGCTGCAGGATGAATCTATGGAGATTGACCATTCTTTCTACGACTGGGTATATTTGAGAAGTTACAGAACAAACAGCTTTTTGAAGAAGTGAGCATTGCTTTTGCTTCACACTGTTTGTTTGATTGTTCTCTCCTCTCAGCAGGGCATTGCAGCCCAATATGAAGAATTAAAGAGGATAAGACAGGAACTCATCTCATTTTCCAAGCTCTCAAGCAGAAATAGGCCTACTTCCTAAAGATCTGTTCCGTGATTCCCAGATACTGCTTTTGCTCAGTCTCTGTTTAATATGAACTTTATGGGATAAGGCTTCCTAAAATGACAAAGGCTTCTAATAGTTATCCATTTAAAACTTTATCTTTGCCTCATTCATTTTCTCAAGGTCATGTATCTATCTAAATAAAAAGGCATTTATTGAAAGAATTGAATATATCATAATATGGCCTATAAATAATTTTTACATGGCGGCGGTCATATTCAACATTTCAAGGTTGAGCTGACAGTTGGTTGACCATAATATTACTTTGAAAATTTCTGTGTAATTAAGCATTTCATAGCATTTTTCTACTCAGTAACAAATTTTCTATAAATGTTCAAATTTTTAGAATCCTTAGGGAGCTGGGATAATAGTCATTGCTTAAAATGTGTGAAGACTAAAAGCCAGTCCTAAACAAGCATTGCCTTTCTCTTGGCCTGTTTTCAGTCTCAGTTTTGCTCCCTGAGATAGAGGTGAATAACTTTCTTGCCCATTTCTACTTACTTACTGTGCATCGGACCTTTTCTTTTTGCTTACTCATCAGATAGGTATTTTTTGTTTGTAATCCTTTTCAGCTGTTCTGATCAACTTAAAGATGCATAATAATTCAAGGACACTTCCACAGTGAAATACTATGTTTGTGCACACACCCGCAGAGTATCTGGAAGCAGAATTCTGTGTTGTAGAATGCATGCTGAATAGAATAATGATCAGTGGTTAGTTTGCTTTCTTGCAGATTGTTCTTTTTCAATTTTGGAAGTTTTTTTTTTTAAAAAATAAAATAGATAGGGTATTTCTCTGGTCCCTAGACTTCTATGGCATGGTTTTATTTACTTGTTCATCAAAATTTTGTCTAATAAATGTCATGTTGATTTGAAGGTAAACTGGGCCACCACTTTAGATTGGCTTCATTTAAAAAGTGACATTGATGAGAAGAAATGGAAAATGATTTATTCTGCATAAGGACAAGGTTAATAGCATGATCACTGAAAGCTAAAGTTTTAAATCTTTTCTTTTAATTTGGAGGGGCTATTGCTCTCCTTTCCGTCTTTTCATTCTTTTCCAGCCCTGTGTGTTAGGGAGTTCTGACAGAAATAATCAAATAAAGCTGTTTGCTCTCCCAAACAATTCAGCCAAGTGCTTATCTGGGGACTGGTAGGACATCTTTCTCTGCCTCATCTTTATGTAAGGAGACCAAATTAAGGAATGATCTATGGGGCCTCCCGAGGGCTCAAAGAAAAGAATGGCCAGAGTCTGCCCTGGGGGATGTAGTGAGGAAAGGTTTCACAGCAAAGATGATGTTTAAATGGATTCTTAAAGGAAAAGAAAGTACAGTACGTGCTAGATAGACAGTGAGAGAGCTATGGGGAGATGGGAAAGAGTAGAGTCCATTTAGGAACTGTAACTGGTTCAGTACTGCTGAAGGATAGTGTGTGCATGTTTGTGTATGTTTATATGCACACACACATGTATGTGTGTTGTAGAAGGCAAAGTAGGAAAGGCAATGAGTAGAGAGGGTACAACAAGCAATGATGATGGAAATGTAACAAGGGTAAGATCACAAAGGGCTTTGTGTGTCTTATTAAGAAATAGAGGCAGACATGGTAGTTCACACCTATAATTCCGGCACTTTGTGAGGCCAAGATGGATGGGCAGCTTGAGCCCAGGAACTCAAGACCAGCCTGGGAAACATGGTGAAATCCCATCCCTACAGAAAGTACAAAAATTAGCTCAGCTTGATGGTGGGTGCCTGAGGTCTCAGCTGCTCAGAGGCTGAAGTGGGAGGATCACATAAACCTGGGAAAAGGAGGTTGCTGTGAGCCATGATAGCATCACTGCACATGGGTCTGGTTGACAGAGTAAGACCGTGTCTCAAAATAAATATATAAATAAATTAAAGTAAAAAGAAATAGAACTTTATCCTATAGGTGATGGAGAGCCTTTGGGATACTGACCTCTTAATATTAGGCTATATATGTCATGGGGTTTCACTAGAAACACAAGTACCCTTCTGCAGTTAAAGGCCTGAGATTGTCTTTGGAGAGCCCATAGTTCTTAAAGTAAGGTAGGGAATATATGTGCATTTGTATCAGTGTTCCTTTTTGGGTTTAGATGTCGCTCAAGATTAGGCTTTTGAGAATTTTGGCACATTTCTTATTTCAGAGGGCAAGAGCAAAAGGCAAGACAACAATCTAACAGACACTTATCAAAGGTGGGATTTACTGCAGGTAGATAGCCTTTCCAAGATGTCATCTTAATTAGTACTCCTAGAATAGCTATGCTTGGATTCTATGTAAGAGGTTGATATTTCCTTGTGAAACTCTCTGACCTCTTCCTGTCTTCACATTTCAATGTACTTTCACTAGTTTTTCAGTCATTTACTGTGAGCTATCTATTGCATATACCCTGTTCATTATTTAAAAGGGGATTTGCCTATTTCCATTTTTATAAATGTAAGTCTCTGATATCATAATTTAGTTTTTGATTTATATGGAAAAGCATAAGAAGGTCAGACATCAAATATTCTTGAAATAACAGTTCCAGTTAATTCTTTGACAAACTTCAGAGCAAACAATTAACTAATTGTCCCTGAGAGATCATGGTGATCCAAGTTTGTTCTCTAACAGGATACATTACACTAAACTTCTCCAGAAGGTTAGAAGAGGAAGGTGTCATGGTAATCCACAGGTCCCTTAGTGAATCAAGCAAACTGTCATCTTCCTGAAGGGCTTAGGTGCAATAAAAATCTGTTTGGAGAAAATCAGGCAGTTGAATTTTTGACAGTTTATATTAAGAACTACCTGGAAGCAGCTGCATTTTTCTATTAAAGTAATCCAATTTGCTGATTCTAACCAGGCTCTTCAACACAGTAGGCACTTTGAGATATTCTGTCCTTCAAGCTGGTTGACTCTGAAACTGTGGTTGGTGAAATCACACCACACAAAGAGGCTCCTTCACTGATCGTCTGGTAATCTATGGTTGCTTGGCACACTAACCCCAAACATAGTGGCTTAAACCACTTTTGTTTTGGTTTTGGTGGTCGGGAATTCAGGCATGGCAGAATGGGGAAATCATGTCTCTGTTCCCAGAGCCTGGGGTCTCAGCTGGGATGATTTAAATAGATGAAGACTTGTACAGCTGTAGGGACTGGTACGACATTTTTCTCTTTATGTAGTGTCAGGGCTTGTCCATGGGGCCTCCTCATGTGATTCCTTTAGCATCATAGTCTTGGAGTAGCAAGACTTCTCAGGCAGCAGTTCAAGGTTCTGAGAGTGAGTGATCCAGATCACCAAGATAGAGTGGCAGAGCCTTTTTCCACCAGGTCTGGGAAGTTATGCAGCATGGCTCTGTCATATCTAGTTGGTCCCTCAGGGGCAACCCCTCCATTCAGCATGGGAGGGGACCACATAAGGATGTGAATACTGGGTGGTATGGATCACTGGGGAAGGGGGTGGGAGCATTTTGGAGGCTGGGTCATTACTAAGGTAGTGTATCCTATTTCTTCAGTTCATGGCACTAAATTCTTGGTAATAAGCTCATTTTCTCCCAGGCATCCACTCTTACCCATGTCACTACACCCCCGCTCTACCCCAACATTCTTTTTCATGAACAGTTAGAGAGACCTTAACATTTTCTATCTGATTGTGACTCTTCACATTTAAAGCTTTTAGTGGCTTATTAGTGCTCTTAGGATGAAGACCTTTATTCAACAAATATTTACTGAGTGCTTACTCTGTTTAGGCAATATTCCAGGCCTCTGGGATAAGATAATGATTAAAACTGATAGAAATTCCAGTCCTCCACAGGCATGGGTAAAGTCTTCATGACTAAAACACCAAAAGCAATTACAACAAAAGCCAAAATTGACAAATGGCATCTAATTAAACTAGAGAGCTTTTGCACAGCAAAATAAACTATCATCAGAGTCAATAGGCAACCTACAGAATGGGAAAAAATTTTTGCAATCTATCCATCTGACAAAGGGCTAATA